>JBBBDQ010013281.1:0-15108 GCA_037127315.1 Ascarosepion bandense
GACCCAAACCAATTCAACTTCAGCAAACAGTATGTCATTCCTACGACTTCTTTATGGAAACATTTCTCATCAGTGAGTCATAAACCAGTTATAATGAATGTCAGAGACCCAACCAAAGTCAACTTCAGCAAACAGTATGTCATTCCACAGACTCTTTATGGGAAACATTTCTCATCAGCAGTCATAAACCAGTTATAATGTGAATGTCAGAGACCCAAACCAAGTCACTTCAGCAAACAGTATGTCATTCCTACGACTCTTTATGGGAAACATTTCTCATCAGCAGTCATAAACCAGTTATAATGTGAATGTCAGGAGACCCAAACCAAGTCAATCCTTCAGCAAACAGTATGTCATTCCTACGACTCTTATGTGCCATTCTCTATCACAGTCATAAACCAGTTATAGGGAATGTCAGAGACCCAAACCAAGTCAATCCCAGCAAAATTATAGTGTCATTCCTGTTGACTCTTTATGGAAACATTTCTCATCAGCAGTCATAAACCAGTTATAATGCGAACGTCAGGAGACCCAAACCAAGTCAACTTCCACAAATATATGTCATTCCTACGACTTTATGGAAACATTTCTCATCAGCAGTCATGAACCAGTTATAATGCGAAATGTCAGGAGAACCAAACCAAGTCAACTTCAGCAAACAGTATGTCATTCCTACGACTCTTATGGGAACTTTTCTCATCAGCAGTCATAAACCAGTTATAATGTGAATGTCAGGAGACCCAACCAAGTCAAATTCAGCAAACAGTATGTCATTCACGACTCGGTAGAAACATTTCATCAGCAGTCATAAACCAGTTATAATGCGAATCCCGAGACCCAAACCAATTCAACTTCAGCAAACAGTATGTCATTCCTACGACTGCTGGAAATACTTCATCAGCAGTCATAAACCAGTTATAATGCGAATCCCAGGAGACCCAAACCAATTCAACTTCAGCAAACAGTATGTCATTCCTACGACTCTTTATGGGAAACATTTCTCATCAGCAGTCATAAACCAGTTATAATGTGAATGTCAGGAGACCCAAACCAAGTCAACTTCAGCAAACAGTATGTCATTCCTACGACTCTATGGGAAACATTTCTCATCAGCAGTCATAAACCAGTTATAATGCGAATGTCAGGAGACCCAAACCAATTCAACTTCAGCAAACAGTATGTCATTCCTACGACTCTATGGGAAACATTTCTCATCAGCAGTCATAAACCAGTTATATAATGAATGTCAGGAGACCCAAACCAAGTCAACTTCAGCAAACAGTATGTCATTCCTACGACTCTTTATGGGAAACATTTCTCATCAGCAGTCATAAACCAGTTATAATGCGAATCCCGGGAGACCCAAACCAATTCAACTTCAGCAAACAGTATGTCATTCCTACGACTCTTTATGGGAAACATTTCTCATCAGCAGTCATAAACCAGTTATAATGTGAATGTCAGGAGACCCAAACCAAGTCAACTTCAGCAAACAGTATGTCATTCCTACGACTCTTTATGAAACATTTCTCATCAGCAGTCATAAACCAGTTATAATGCGAATCCCGGGAGACCCAAACCAATTCAACTTCAGCAAACAGTATGTCATTCCTACGACTCTTTATGGGAAACATTTCTCATCAGCAGTCATAAACCAGTTATAATGCGAATCCCGGGAGACCCAAACCAATTCAACTTCAGCAAACAGTATGTCATTCCTACGACTCTTTATGGGAAACATTTCTCATCAGCAGTCATAAACCAGTTATAATGTGAATGTCAGGAGACCCAAACCAAGTCAACTTCAGCAAACAGTATGTCATTCCTACGACTCTTTATGGGAAACATTTCTCATCAGCAGTCATAAACCAGTTATAATGTGAATGTCAGGAGACCCAAACCAAGTCAACTTCAGCAAACAGTATGTCATTCCTACGACTCTATGAAACATTTCTCATCAGCAGTCATAAACCAGTTATAATGCGAATGTCAGGAGACCCAAACCAATTCAACTTCAGCAAACAGTATGTCATTCCTACGACTCTATGGGAAACATTTCTCATCAGCAGTCATAAACCAGTTATAATGTGAATGTCAGGAGACCCAAACCAAGTCAACTTCAGCAAACAGTATGTCATTCCTACGACTCTTTATGGGAAACATTTCTCATCAGCAGTCATAAACCAGTTATAATGTGAATGTCAGGAGACTCAAACCAAGTCAACTTCAGCAAACAGTATGTCATTCCTACGACTCTTTATGAAACATTTCTCATCAGCAGTCATAAACCAGTTATAATGTGAATGTCAGGAGACTCAAACCAAGTCAACTTCAGCAAACAGTATGTCATTCCTACGACTCTTTATGGGAAACATTTCTCATCAGCAGTCATAAACCAGTTATAATGTAGATGTCAGGAGACTCAAACCAAGTCAACTTCAGCAAACAGTATGTCATTCCTACGACTCTTTATGGGAAACATTTCTCATCAGCAGTCATAAACCAGTTATAATGTGAATGTCAGGAGACTCAAACCAAGTCAACTTCAGCAAACAGTATGTCATTCCTACGACTCTATGGGAAACATTTCTCATCAGCAGTCATAAACCAGTTATAATGCGAATGTCTGGGAGACCCAAACCAATTCAACTTCAGCAAACAGTATGTCATTCCTACGACTCTATGGGAAACATTTCTCATCAGCAGTCATAAACCAGTTATAATGTGAATGTCAGGAGACCCAAACCAAGTCAACTTCAGCAAACAGTATGTCATTCCTACGACTCTTTATGGGAAACATTTCTCATCAGCAGTCATAAACCAGTTATAATGTGAATGTCAGGAGACCCAAACCAAGTCAACTTCAGCAAACAGTATGTCATTCCTACGACTCTATGGGAAACATTTCTCATCAGCAGTCATAAACCAGTTATAATGCGAATGTCAGGAGACCCAAACCAATTCAACTTCAGCAAACAGTATGTCATTCCTACGACTCTATGGGAAACATTTCTCATCAGCAGTCATAAACCAGTTATAATGTGAATGTCAGGAGACCCAAACCAAGTCAGCCAGCAAACAGTATGTCATTCCTACGACTCTATGGGAAACATTTCTCATCAGCAGTCATAAACCAGTTATAATGCGAATGTCAGGAGACCCAAACCAATTCAACTTCAGCAAACAGTATGTCATTCCTACGACTCTATGGAAACATTTCTCATCAGCAGTCATAAACCAGTTATAATGTGAATGTCAGGAGACCCAAACCAAGTCAACTTCAGCAAACAGTATGTCATTCCTACGACTCTATGGGAAACATTTCTCATCAGCAGTCATAAACCAGTTATAATGCGAATGTCAGGAGACCCAAACCAATTCAACTTCAGCAAACAGTATGTCATTCCTACGACTCTATGGGAAACATTTCTCATCAGCAGTCATAAACCAGTTATAATGCGAATGTCAGGAGACCCAAACCAAGTCAACTTCAGCAAACAGTATGTCATTCCTACGACTCTATGGGAAACATTTCTCATCAGCAGTCATAAACCAGTTATAATGCGAATGTCAGGAGACCCAAACCAAGTCAACTTCAGCAAACAGTATGTCATTCCTACGACTCTATGGGAAACATTTCTCATCAGCAGTCATAAACCAGTTATAATGCGAATGTCAGGAGACCAAACCAATTCAACTTCAGCAAACAGTATGTCATTCCTACGACTCTATGGGAAACATTTCTCATCAGCAGTCATAAACCAGTTATAATGCGAATGTCAGGAGACCCAAACCAATTCAACTTCGCCAAAACAGTATGTCATTCCTACGACTCTATGGGAAACATTTCTCATCAGCAGTCATAAACCAGTTATAATGCGAATGTCCAGGGGAGACCCAAACCAAGTCAACTTCAGCAAACAGTATGTCATTCCTACGACTCTATGGGAAACATTTCTCATCAGCAGTCATAAACCAGTTATAATGCGAATGTCAGGAGACCCAAACCAAGTCAACTTCAGCAAACAGTATGTCATTCCTACGACTCTATGGGAAACATTTCTCATCAGCAGTCATAAACCAGTTAATGCGAATGTCAGGAGACCCAAACCAAGTCCAACTTCAGCAAACAGTATGTCATTCCTACGACTCTATGGAAACATTTCTCATCAGCAGTCATAAACCAGTTATAATGCGAATGTCAGGAGACCCAAACCAAGTCAACTTCAGCAAACAGTATGTCATTCCTACGACTCTATGGAAACATTTCTCATCAGCAGTCATAAACCAGTTATAATGCGAATGTCAGGAGACCCAAACCAATTCAACTTCAACAAACAGTATGTCATTCCTACGACTCTATAGAGAGCATTTCTCATCAGCAGTCATAAACCGAATATAATGCGAATGTCAGGAGACCCAAACCAAGTCAACTTCAGCAAACAGTATGTCATTCCTACGACTCTATGGGAAACATTTCTCATCAGCAGTCATAAACCAGTTATAATGCGAATGTCAGGGAACCCAAACCAATTCAACTTCAGCAAACAGTATGTCATTCCTACGACTCTATGGGAAACATTCTCATCAGCAGTCATAAACCAGTTATAATGTGAATGTCAGGAGACCCAAACCAAGTCAACTTCAGCAAACAGTATGTCATTCCTACGACTCTATGGGAAACATTTCTCATCAGCAGTCATAAACCAGTTATAATGCGAATGTCAGGAGACCCAAACCAATTCAACTTCAGCAAACAGTATGTCATTCCTACGACTCTATGGGAAACATTTCTCATCAGCAGTCATAAACCAGTTATAATGCGAATGTCAGGAGACCCAAACCAAGTCAACTTCAGCAAACAGTATGTCATTCCTACGACTCTATAGGAAACATTTCTCATCAGCAGTCATAAACCAGTTATAATGCGAATGTCAGGAGACCCAAACCAATTCAACTTCAGCAAACAGTATGTCATTCCTACGACTCTATGGGAAACATTTCTCATCAGCAGTCATAAACCAGTTATAATGTGAATGTCAGGAGACCCAAACCAAGTCAACTTCAGCAAACAGTATGTCATTCCTACGACTCTATGGGAAACATTTCTCATCAGCAGTCATAAACCAGTTATAATGCGAATGTCAGGAGACCCAAACCAATTCAACTTCAGCAAACAGTATGTCATTCCTACGACTCTATGGGAAACATTTCTCATCAGCAGTCATAAACCAGTTATAATGTGAATGTCAGGAGACCCAAACCAAGTCAACTTCAGCAAACAGTATGTCATTCCTACGACTCTATGGGAAACATTTCTCATCAGCAGTCATAAACCAGTTATAATGCGAATGTCAGGAGACCCAAACCAATTCAACTGACAAACAGTATGTCATTCCTACGACTCTATAGGAAACATTTCTCATCAGCAGTCATAAACCAGTTATAATGTGAATGTCAGGAGACCCAAACCAAGTCAACTTCAGCAAACAGTATGTCATTCCTACGACTCTATGGGAAACATTTCTCATCAGCAGTCATAAACCAGTTATAATGTGAATGTCAGGAGACCCAAACCAAGTCAACTTCAGCAAACAGTATATCATTCCTACGACTCTTTATGGGAAACATTTCTCATCAGCAGTCATAAACCAGTTATAATGTGAATGTCAGGAGACCCAAACCAAGTCAACTTCAGCAAACAGTATGTCATTCCTACGACTCTATGGGAAACATTTCTCATCAGCAGTCATAAACCAGTTATAATGTGAATGTCAGGAGACCCAAACCAAGTCAACTTCAGCAAACAGTATGTCATTCCTACGACTCTATGGGAAACATTTCTCATCAGCAGTCATAAACCAGTTATAATGTGAATGTCAGGAGACCCAAACCAAGTCAACTTCAGCAAACAGTATGTCATTCCTACGACTCTATGGGAAACATTTCTCATCAGCAGTCATAAACCAGTTATAATGCAGATGTCAGGAGACCCAAACCAATTCAACTTCAGCAAACAGTATGTCATTCCTACGACTCTATGGGAAACATTTCTCATCAGCAGTCATAAACCAGTTATAATGTGAATGTCAGGAGACCCAAACCAGTCAACTTCAGCAAACAGTATGTCATTCCTACGACTCTATGAGAAACATTTCTCATCAGCAGTCATAAACCAGTTATAATGTGAATGTCAGGAGACCCAAACCAAGTCAACTTCAGCAAACAGTATGTCATTCCTACGACTCTATGGGAAACATTTCTCATCAGCAGTCATAAACCAGTTATAATGTGAATGTCAGGAGACCCAAACCAAGTCAACTTCAGCAAACAGTATGTCATTCCTACGACTCTATGGGAAACATTTCTCATCAGCAGTCATAAACCAGTTATAATGCGAATGTCAGGAGACTAAACCAATTCAACTTCAGCAAACAGTATGTCATTCCTACGACTCTATGGGGGAAACATTTCTCATCAGCAGTCATAAACCAGTTATAATGTGAATGTCAGGAGACCCAAACCAAGTCAACTTCAGCAAACAGTATGTCATTCCTACGACTCTATGGGAAACATTTCTCATCAGCAGTCATAAACCAGTTATAATGTGAATGTCAGGAGACCCAAACCAAGTCAACTTCAGCAAACAGTATGTCATTCCTACGACTCTATGGGAAACATTTCTCATCAGCAGTCATAAACCAGTTATAATGTGAATGTCAGGAGACCCAAACCAAGTCCTTCAGCAATTATGTCATTCCTACGACTCTATGGAAACATTTCTCATCAGCAGTCATAAACCAGTTATAATGTGAATGTCCAGGAGACCCAAACCAAGTCAACTTCAGCAAACAGTATGTCATTCCTACGACTCTATGGGAAACATTTCTCATCAGCAGTCATAAACCAGTTATAATGCGAATGTCAGGAGACCCAAACCAATTCAACTTCAGCAAACAGTATGTCATTCCTACGACTCTATGGGAAACATTTCTCATCAGCAGTCATAAACCAGTTATAATGTGAATGTCAGGAGACCCAAACCAAGTCAACTTCAGCAAACAGTATGTCATTCCTACGACTCTATGGGAAACATTTCTCATCAGCAGTCATAAACCAGTTATAATGCGAATGTCAGGAGACCCAAACCAATTCAACTTCAGCAAACAGTATGTCATTCCTAAACTCTATGGGAAACATTTCTCATCAGCAGTCATAAACCAGTTATAATGTGAATGTCAGGAGACCCAAACCAAGTCAACTTCAGCAAACAGTATGTCATTCCTACGACTCTATGGGAAACATTTCTCATCAGCAGTCATAAACCAGTTATAATGTGAATGTCAGGAGACCCAAACCAAGTCAACTTCAGCAAACAGTATGTCATTCCTACGACTCTATGGGAAACATTTCTCATCAGCAGTCATAAACCAGTTATAATGCGAATGTCAGGAGACCCAAACCAATTCAACTTCAGCAAACAGTATGTCATTCCTACGACTCTATGGGAAACATTTCTCATCAGCAGTCATAAACCAGTTATAATGTGAATGTCAGGAGACCCAAACCAAGTCAACTTCAGCAAACAGTATGTCATTCCTACGACTCTATGGGAAACATTTCTCATCAGCAGTCATAAACCAGTTATAATGTGAATGTCAGGAGACCCAAACCAAGTCAACTTCAGCAAACAGTATGTCATTCCTACGACTCTATGGGAAACATTTCTCATCAGCAGTCATAAACCAGTTATAATGTGAATGTCAGGAGACCCAAACCAAGTCAACTTCAGCAAACAGTATGTCATTCCTACGACTCTATGGGAAACATTTCTCATCAGCAGTCATAAACCAGTTATAATGCGAATGTCAGGAGACCCAAACCAATTCAACTTCAGCAAACAGTATGTCATTCCTACGACTCTATGGGAAACATTTCTCATCAGCAGTCATAAACCAGTTATAATGTGAATGTCAGGAGACCCAAACCAAGTCAACTTCAGCAAACAGTATGTCATTCCTACGACTCTATGGGAAACATTTCTCATCAGCAGTCATAAACCAGTTATAATGTGAATGTCAGGGAGACCCAAACCAAAGTCAACTTCAGCAAACAGTATGTCATTCCTACGACTCTATGGGAAACATTTCTCATCAGCAGTCATAAACCAGTTATAATGCGAATGTCAGGAGACCCAAACCAATTCAACTTCAGCAAACAGTATGTCATTCCTACGACTCTATAAACATTTCTCATCAGCAGTCATAAACCAGTTATAATGTGAATGTCAGGAGACCCAAACCAAGTCAACTTCAGCAAACAGTATGTCATTCCTACGACTCTATGGGAAACATTTCTCATCAGCAGTCATAAACCAGTTATAATGTGAATGTCAGGAGACCCAAACCAAGTCAACTTCAGCAAACAGTATGTCATTCCTACAGAACTCTGTGATATTTCTCAATGGCAGATAATAGACAAGTTATAATGTGAATGTCAGGAGACCCAAACCAGTCAACTTCAGCAAACAGTATGTCATTCCTACGACTCTATGGGAAACATTTCTCATCAGCAGTCATAAACCAGTTATAATGCGAATGTCGGGAGACCCAAACCAATTCAACTTCAGCAAACAGTATGTCATTCCTACGACTCTATGGGAAACATTTCTCATCAGCAGTCATAAACCAGTTATAATGTGAATGTCAGGAGACCCAAACCAAGTCAACTTCAGCAAACAGTATGTCATTCCTACGACTCTATGGGAAACATTTCTCATCAGCAGTCATAAACCAGTTATAATGTGAATGTCGGGAGACCCAAACCAAGTCAACTTCAGCAAACAGTATGTCATTCCTACGACTCTATGGGAAACATTTCTCATCAGCAGTCATAAACCAGTTATAATGTGAATGTCAGGAGACCCAAACCAATTCAACTTCAGCAAACAGTATGTCATTCCTACGACTCTATGGGAAACATTTCTCATCAGCAGTCATAAACCAGTTATAATGTGAATGTCAGGAGACCCAAACCAAGTCAACTTCAGCAAACAGTATGTCATTCCTACGACTCTATGGGAAACATTTCTCATCAGCAGTCATAAACCAGTTATAATGTGAATGTCAGGAGACCCAAACCAAGTCAACTTCAGCAAACAGTATGTCATTCCTACGACTCTATGGGAAACATTTCTCATCAGCAGTCATAAACCAGTTATAATGTGAATGTCAGGAGACCCAAACCAAGTCAACTTCAGCAAACAGTATGTCATTCCTACGACTCTATGGGAAACATTTCTCATCAGCAGTCATAAACCAGTTATAATGTGAATGTCAGGAGACCCAAACCAAGTCAACTTCAGCAAACAGTATGTCATTCCTACGACTCTATGGGAAACATTTCTCATCAGCAGTCATAAACCAGTTATAATGTGAATGTCAGGAGACCCAAACCAAGTCAACTTCAGCAAACAGTATGTCATTCCTACGACTCTATGGGAAACATTTCTCATCAGCAGTCATAAACCAGTTATAATGCGAATGTCAGGAGACCCAAACCAATTCAACTTCAGCAAACAATATGTCATTCCTACGACTCTATGGGAAACATTTCTCATCAGCAGTCATAAACCAGTTATAATGTGAATGTCAGGAGACCCAAACCAAGTCAACTTCAGCAAACAGTATGTCATTCCTACGACTCTATGGGAAACATTTCTCATCAGCAGTCATAAACCAGTTATAATGTGAATGTCAGGAGACCCAAACCAATTCAACTTCAGCAAACAGTATGTCATTCCTACGACTCTATGGGAAACATTTCTCATCAGCAGTCATAAACCAGTTATAATGTGAATGTCAGGAGACTTAAACCAAGTCAACTTCAGCAAACAGTATGTCATTCCTACGACTCTATGGGAAACATTTCTCATCAGCAGTCATAAACCAGTTATAATGTGAATGTCAGGAGACCCAAACCAAGTCAACTTCAGCAAACAGTATGTCATTCCTACGACTCTATGGGAAACATTTCTCATCAGCAGTCATAAACCAGTTATAATGTGAATGTCAGGAGACCCAAACCAAGTCAACTTCAGCAAACAGTATGTCATTCCTACGACTCTATGGGAAACATTTCTCATCAGCAGTCATAAACCAGTTATAATGCGAATGTCAGGAGACCCAAACCAATTCAACTTCAGCAAACAGTATGTCATTCCTACGACTCTATGGGAAACATTTCTCATCAGCAGTCATAAACCAGTTATAATGTGAATGTCAGGAGACCCAAACCAAGTCAACTTCAGCAAACAGTATGTCATTCCTACGACTCTATGGGAAACATTTCTCATCAGCAGTCATAAACCAGTTATAATGTGAATGTCAGGAGACCCAAACCAAGTCAACTTCAGCAAACAGTATGTCATTCCTACGACTCTATGGGAAACATTTCTCATCAGCAGTCATAAACCAGTTATAATGCGAATGTCAGGAGACCCAAACCAATTCAACTTCAGCAAACAGTATGTCATTCCTACGACTCTATGGGAAACATTTCTCATCAGCAGTCATAAACCAGTTATAATGTGAATGTCAGGAGACCCAAACCAAGTCAACTGGCAAACAGTATGTCATTCCTACGACTCTATGGGAAACATTTCTCATCAGCAGTCATAAACCAGTTATAATGTGAATGTCAGGAGACCCAAACCAATTCAACCAGCAAACAGTATGTCATTCCTACGACTCTACGGGAAACATTTCTCATCAGCAGTCATAAACCAGTTATAATGTGAATGTCAGGAGACCCAAACCAAGTCAACTTCAGCAAACAGTATGTCATTCCTACGACTCTATGGGAAACATTTCTCATCAGCAGTCATAAACCAGTTATAATGTGAATGTCAGGAGACCCAAACCAAGTCAACTTCAGCAAACAGTATGTCATTCCTACGACTCTATGGGAAACATTTCTCATCAGCAGTCATAAACCAGTTATAATGTGAATGTCAGGAGACCCAAACCAAGTCAACTTCAGCAAACAGTATGTCATTCCTACGACTCTATGGGAAACATTTCTCATCAGCAGTCATAAACCAGTTATAATGCGAATGTCAGGAGACCCAAACCAATTCAACTTCAGCAAACAGTATGTCATTCCTACGACTCTGTGAAACATTTCTCATCAGCAGTCATAAACCAGTTATAATGTGAATGTCAGGAGACCCAAACCAAGTCAACTTCAGCAAACAGTATGTCATTCCTACGACTCTATGGGAAACATTTCTCATCAGCAGTCATAAACCAGTTATAATGTGAATGTCAGGAGACCCAACCAAGTCAACTTCAGCAAACGGTATGTCATTCCTACGACTCTATGGAAACATTTCTCATCAGCAGTCATAAACCAGTTATAATGTGAATGTCAGGAGACCCAAACCAAGTCAACTTCAGCAAACAGTATGTCATTCCTACGACTCTATGGGAAACATTTCTCATCAGCAGTCATAAACCAGTTATAATGTGAATGTCAGGAGACCCAAACCAAGTCAACTTCAGCAAACAGTATGTCATTCCTACGACTCTATGGGAAACATTTCTCATCAGCAGTCATAAACCAGTTATAATGCGAATGTCAGGAGACCCAAACCAATTCAACTTCAGCAAACAGTATGTCATTCCTACGACTCTATGGGAAACATTTCTCATCAGCAGTCATAAACCAGTTATAATGTGAATGTCAGGAGACCCAAACCAAGTCAACTTCAGCAAACAGTATGTCATTCCTACGACTCTATGGGAAACATTTCTCATCAGCAGTCATAAACCAGTTATAATGTGAATGTCAGGAGACCCAAACCAAGTCAACTTCAGCAAACAGTATGTCATTCCTACGACTCTATGGGAAACATTTCTCATCAGCAGTCATAAACCAGTTATAATGTGAATGTCAGGAGACCCAAACCAAGTCAACTTCAGCAAACAGTATGTCATTCCTACGACTCTATGGGAAACATTTCTCGTAAGCAGTCATAAACCAGTTATAATGTGAATGTCAGGAGACCCAAACCAAGTCAACTTCAGCAAACAGTATGTCATTTCCTACGACTCTATGGGAAACATTTCTCATCAGCAGTCATAAACCAGTTATAATGTGAATGTCAGGAGACCCAAACCAAGTCAACTTCAGCAAACAGTATGTCATTCCTACGACTCTATGAGAAACATTTCTCATCAGCAGTCATAAACCAGTTATAATGTGAATGTCAGGAGACCCAAACCAAGTCAACTTCAGCAAACAGTATGTCATTCCTACGACTCTATGGGAAACATTTCTCATCAGCAGTCATAAACCAGTTATAATGTGAATGTCAGGAGACCCAAACCAAGTCAACTTCAGCAAACAGTATGTCATTCCTACGACTCTATGGGAAACATTTCTCATCAGCAGTCATAAACCAGTTATAATGTGAATGTCCAGGAGACCCAAACCAAGTCAACTTCAGCAAACAGTATGTCATTCCTACGACTCTATGGGAAACATTTCTCATCAGCAGTCATAAACCAGTTATAATGTGAATGTCAGGAGACCCAAACCAAGTCAACTGACCAAACAGTATGTCATTCCTACGACTCTATGGGAAACATTTCTCATCAGCAGTCATAAACCAGTTATAATGCGAATGTCAGGAGACCCAAACCAATTCAACCAGCAAACAGTATGTCATTCCTACGACTCTATGGGAAACATTTCTCATCAGCAGTCATAAACCAGTTATAATGTGAATGTCAGGAGACCCAAACCAAGTCAACTTCAGCAAACAGTATGTCATTCCTACGACTCTATGGGAAACATTTCTCATCAGCAGTCATAAACCAGTTATAATGTGAATGTCAGGAGACCCAAACCAAGTCAACTTCAGCAAACAGTATGTCAATCCTACGACTCTATGGGAAACATTTCTCATCAGCAGTCATAAACCAGTTATAATGCGAATGTCAGGAGACCCAAACCAATTCAACTTCAGCAAACAGTATGTCATTCCTACGACTCTATGGGAAACATTTCTCATCAGCAGTCATAAACCAGTTATAATGTGATTGTCAGGAGACCCAAACCAAGTCAACTTCAGCAAACAGTATGTCATTCCTACGACTCTATGGGAAACATTTCTCATCAGCAGTCATAAACCAGTTATAATGCGAATGTCAGGAGACCCAAACCAATTCAACTTCAGCAAACAGTATGTCATTCCTACGACTCTATGGGAAACATTTCTCATCAGCAGTCATAAACCAGTTATAATGTGAATGTCAGGAGACCCAAACCAAGTCAACTTCAGCAAACAGTATGTCATTCCTACGACTCTATGGGAAACATTTCTCATCAGCAGTCATAAACCAGTTATAATGCGAATGTCAGGAGACCCAAACCAATTCAACTTCAGCAAACAGTATGTCATTCCTACGACTCTATGGGAAACATTTCTCATCAGCAGTCATAAACCAGTTATAATGTGAATGTCAGGAGACCCAAACCAAGTCAACTTCAGCAAACAGTATGTCATTCCTACGACTCTATGGGAAACATTTCTCATCAGCAGTCATAAACCAGTTATAATGTGAATGTCAGGAGACCCAAACCAAGTCAACTTCAGCAAACAGTATGTCATTCCTACGACTCTTTATGGGAAACATTTCTCATCAGCAGTCATAAACCAGTTATAATGTGAATGTCAGGAGACCCAAACCAAGTCAACTTCAGCAAACAGTATGTCATTCCTACGACTCTATGGGAAACATTTCTCATCAGCAGTCATAAACCAGTTATAATGTGAATGTCAGGAGACCCAAACCAAGTCAACTTCAGCAAACAGTATGTCATTCCTACGACTCTATGGGAAACATTTCTCATTAGCAGTCATAAACCAGTTATAATGTGAATGTCAGGAGACCCAAACCAAGTCAACTTCAGCAAACAGTATGTCATTCCTACGACTCTTTATGGGAAACATTTCTCATCAGCAGTCATAAACCAGTTATAATGTGAATGTCAGGAGACCCAAACCAAGTCAACTTCAGCAAACAGTATGTCATTCCTACGACTCTATGGGAAACATTTCTCATCAGCAGTCATAAACCAGTTATAATGTGAATGTCAGGAGACCCAAACCAAGTCAACTTCAGCAAACAGTATGTCATTCCTACGACTCTTTATGGGAAACATTTCTCATCAGCAGTCATAAACCAGTTATAATGTGAATGTCAGGAGACCCAAACCAAGTCAACTTCAGCAAACAGTATGTCATTCCTACGACTCTTTATGAGAAACATTTCTCATCAGCAGTCATAAACCAGTTATAATGTGAATGTCAGGAGACCCAAACCAAGTCAACCAGCCAACAGTATGTCATTCCTACGACTCTATGGGAAACATTTCTCATCAGCAGTCATAAACCAGTTATAATGCGAATGTCAGGAGACCCAAACCAATTCAACTTCAGCAAACAGTATGTCATTCCTACGACTCTATGGGAAACATTTCTCATCAGCAGTCATAAACCAGTTATAATGTGAATGTCAGGAGACCCAAACCAAGTCAACTTCAGCAAACAGTATGTCATTCCTACGACTCTATGGGAAACATTTCTCATCAGCAGTCATAAACCAGTTATAATGTGAATGTCAGGAGACCCAAACCAAGTCAACTTCAGCAAACAGTATGTCATTCCTACGACTCTATGGGAAACATTTCTCATCAGCAGTCATAAACCAGTTATAATGTGAATGGAGACCCAAACCAAGTCAACTTCAGCAAACAGTATGTCATTCCTACGACTCTTTATGGGAAACATTTCTCATCAGCAGTCATAAACCAGTTACTAATGTGAATGTCAGGAGACCCAAACCAAGTCAACTTCAGCAAACAGTATGTCATTCCTACGACTCTTTATGGGAAACATTTCTCATCAGCAGTCATAAACCAGTTATAATGTGAATGTCAGGAGACCCAAACCAAGTCAACTTCAGCAAACAGTATGTCATTCCTACGACTCTATAGGGGAAACATTTCTCATCAGCAGTCATAAACCAGTTATAAGGCGAA
>JBBBDQ010013286.1:0-19244 GCA_037127315.1 Ascarosepion bandense
TTTAAGAAAAATAATCAATGCTCTTCTGTCAGGAAATCCATATTAGAATCCAAGAATTCATTTAAAACGAAATAATTTTTTTTATCAAATATTAATACAAAATATTATTAGATTTTTTTTCTTTTTTACAAATAAATTTAGTATCAGTTTTCCTATAAAATACCACAAATCAACGATGAAAAGCGGGAAACAGCCTTTAAGAGCACGGGACTCGTAGTGGAAGCTTTTAAAATATTTATCAAAAAGGTATTTTTGTATTTCTCGAATGAATTTACTTTTCATATTTAATAGGAATTTAAAAATAATTAAAGTAGTTTTTTTATGTAATTTTTATGTTTATTCGGTAGATAAATGAAGGAAGATTTCATAAAAAGCACCTTATTCGTTTTTATTCTTTAGGAAAAAGGAGTTTTTTTGCGCGCCAAAACAACATTTCATTTCTTGTATTAATTTTGAATATATTATGATGGATGAAACCAAAGAATTAAATTAGTTTTTCATAAAAATTTTATGTTTTATCTGTAGATAAATGAATAAAGATTTCAAAAACAATTTTTATTCGTTTTTATTCTTTAGAAAAAATATTTTTTCGGTACGCCAAAACAACATTTCATTTTTATTATACTGGAATATGGACATATTAAGATGGAATTTAAAAACAATTAAAGTGTCATATGTAATTTTTAGGTTTACTGTAGATAAATGCAATAAAGATTCTCAAAAATAATTCTTATTCGTTTTTATTTTTTAGAAAAAAATATTTTTTCGGTATGCCAAAACAACATTTCATTTTTTATTATACTGGAATATGGACATATTAAGATGGAATTTGAAAATAATTAAATTAGTTTTTCATATGTAATTTTTATGTTTATTCGGTAGATAAATGAATAAAGATTCTCGTAAAAATAATTCTTATTCGTTTTTATTCTTTAGAAAAAATATTTTTTCGGTACGCCAAAACAACATTTCATTTTTATTATATCGAATATGGACATATTAAGATGGAATTTAAAAAATAATTTAAATTATTTTTCATATGTAATTTTTATGTTTATTCGGTAGATAAATGAATAAAGATTCTCGTAAAAATAATTCTTATTCGTTTTTATTCTTTAGAAAAAAAATATTTTTTCGGTACGCCAAAACAATACTATTTTATTATACTGGAATATGGACATAGTTGAGATGGAATTTAAAAATAATTAAATTAGTTTTTCATATGTAATTTTTAAATATTTTGTAGATAAATGAATAAAGATTCTCGTAAAAATAATTTTATTCGTTTTTATTTTAGAAAAATATTTTTTCGGTACGCCAAAACAACATTTCATTTTTATTATACTGGAATACAGACATATTAAGATGGAATTTAAAATAATTAGCAAAGTAGTTTTTCATATGTAATTTTTATGTTTATTCGGTAGATAAATGAATAAAGATTCTCGTAAAAATAATTTATTCGTTTTTATTCTTTAGAAAAGCATTTTTTCGGTACGCCAAAACAACATTTTATTTTTTTATTAATTGGAATATGGTTGATACATTAAGATGGAATTTAAAAAATAATTAAATTAGTTTTTCTATATGTAATTTTTATGTTTATTCGGTGTAGAAACGAATAAAGATTCTCAAAAAAATAATTCTTATTCGTTTTTATTCTTTAGAAAAAATATTTTTTCGGTACGCCAAAACAACATTTTCTCATTTTTATTATACTGTAATAGGACATATTAAGACAAATTTAAAAATAATTTTCATAGTTTTTCATATGTAATTTTTACGTTTATTCGTGTATAAATGAATAAAGATTCCTTTGTAAAAATAATTCTTATTCGTTTTTATTCTTTAGAAAAAACATTTTTTTCGGTACGCCAAAACAACATTTCATTTTTTATTATACTGGAATATATATATATTAAGATGGAATTTAAAATACCAAAGTAGTTTTTCATATGTAATTTTTATGTTTATTCGGTAGAGCAACGAATAAAGACCTTTAAAAATAATTTTTAACGTGTTTTTATTTCTAGAAAAAATATTTTTTCGGTAACAAAACAACATTTCATTTTTATTATACTGGAATATGGACATATTAAGATGGAATTTAAAAATAATTAAAGTAGTTTTTCATATGTAATTTTATGTTTATTTTGCTAGATAAATGTATAAAGATTCTCGTAAAAATAATTTTTATTAGTTTTCATTCTTTAAAAAAATATTTTGCTTGCACGCCAAACGACACAACACATAAACAAACATTTCTCCATTTTTATTATACTGGAATATGGACATATTAAATATTAGAATTAAAAATAATTAAAGTTGTTTTTCATATGTAATTTTATGTTTATTCACTAGATAAATGTATAAAGATTTTCGTAAAAATAATTTTTATTAGTTTTCATTCTTTAGAAAAATATTTTGTCGGTACGCCAGAACGAGATTTTATTTATTATACTGGAATATGGGCATATTAAGAAGGAATTTAAAAATAATTATAGTAGTTTTTGTATCTAATTTCCTGTCTATTCGCTAGATGAATGTATATTGTACAAACATACTTGTAAAAATAAATTTTATTCATTTTATTCCCGGTAGAAAAAAAAATTTGAATACGTCACATGATACCTAACAAATTCGCGTACCAAAATGGCGGACTGAAATTTGGCGTACCGGCGCACTGCGTACCAAAAAAGTATTATCCCCGAAAATTATAAAAAGTACTAGCGAAACTAGAATTGAATCGAAATCACTGAAAACAATTTTGAATTAAAAAGACGAAATCAATTTTTTGCAACTCACTGAAAAATATTTAGTGTCAATTAAAACAAGCAAAAACTGGCGTGGGAGTGTGAAAAAAGAAATCGACACGCATGACCCCTGACCTGCCCGCTACTTGACTTTTCTATTCATACACGAAACTTCAGCCATCACAAAAATAAAAAGATTCGATAAGTGAATTTACAAGTTTATTCGCCTGAAGAGAGCTGTATTAATCATGAAACACGTGTAGCAACACAACAGCCGGTTCGCCAGCTACTTTTACACACACACACGCACACACACACACACACACACACACACACACATATATATATATATATATATATATTCTCCAGGGGGAGCTTAAAGTTTTGACTCAGTCCAAAATTGGCTCCCAGATTTAACGGTTAAATTATATGGCTGCTATTTAATTTTCATAGGCTGGAATGAAAAAAAATCTACGAGATTATTACAATTTTTCTTTAAGTTGTATAATTATGCCCGTTGATCTGCTATGATATTATTAATTAATATTATAATTATTCTCATGATGATATTAAAATAATCTGTTAAATTCTCACACTGAGTCCCTATCGGATTACTATTCCCTATGGAATTAATCAACAAATTACCAAGATACTGTTTAAATATTTGCTCCTTATATCCCATAAGTCGAGCCCTTTTGGAAAATCTTATTAGATATTATAAGTCCGTGATTTGCAATACACAAAATGAATAATTTTACTCTAGAATATTCTTTGAAAAATATTTTACTCTTCCCTACATAACCTTCACCTCTATTAACAACATATGATAATCGAATATATAAAATGTTTTAGATGGAAAATTTAATTTCACCAAAATCCCAAAATACACTAAAAGTAAAGAAAAATGTATCTAAAATCAAACGACCCACTCTCGAAAATAAACTTGGAGTCCTTTGATTCCCGAGCATGTTGAACACATCTAACCAATGCCAACATAATCTTAAAAAGCTATTATTAACATCCAAAAATTCTAAAAAAGATGTTGATTATGTTGATAATCTGAAATCATTTATGAATCGAACTCCCGAGTATCACAATAACGCATTCACAAAGCCGAAATTATTAGTACTTATAAAAAATATAATTATAATAAGATTTCATAAAACGTAAGTTTAGTGCTAAACTGGCTAATAAATTTGACATCGCAGACAGAATGGAAAGACTTACATAAAAATTTACACTTAATTTAAAAGACCACAAACCTAATTTAGACAATCATTTTTCAATCTAAGTTAATTAATCCACCCAAAATAGAATTATATCTTTTTAATTTCTAAAACATACTTAAAATTTATGCTAACTTTATAAAAAGCTCATTATATATATAGTTTTTTTTTTTTTACAAAGTGATAAAAGATATTATGTACATTATAAGTAGTAAAATTATGGGTAAATGTATATATTTTTGTTAAAATGTATTTATACTGATAAAATATGTGAAAGTGCATGCATATTTTTGCCCTCTCTCTCCCTATATATATATATATATATATATGTGTGTGTGTGTGTGTGTGTGTGTGTGTGTGTGTGTGTGTGTGTGTGTGTGTGTTTAATTCCTTGAATATTTTAACTGCAATATCTAAACAATGATTAAAACTAAAAATGGCGGACTTAACCTTATCAATTAAATAGAGGATCATGGGACATTCACAAACTTCCAACAATTTCAGGGGAGAGATGCTATCTATGCTTGGAGAAAAATGTATCTGTTTACGGATTTTTATATATGTGTATAATTCTATATATTTGGATAGTTCAATAAATTCATTTTGTAAAAAATTCTGCCCTAAGAAGATTAATATTTTAAGAAAATTCTAAATAAATTATCACTAATGGATTTATAATTCGTTCTATAGATTATACACACACACACACATATATATATGTATGTGTGTATATATATATATATATATATATATATATATGTATGTATATATATATATAACAAGTAAGTTGAAGGGATAAATTAGTAATTCAAAACTGAAGAAAGAAAATACAGTAGTACACATCCATTATTCTTTCTAAACAGATACAAATGTAAAGAAAATTTTGGAGATGGGTGCGTGTAAAATATCAAAAGAGATCATAGGCAGCCACAACACACCAGTACATTTAACATGATCTGTAAGTACACCACTAAAGACCAATTGAGGTTCATAATAATCTTAACAGGCCTTCTCTTTTGTGAACGCATGGCAACTAGTGGGCAAGAATTTATTTTGCAACAATAGCAGAAAATCAAGTCAAAAATCTTCATTCAAGTGTACGTGCCAAAACTAATCTGTCTTGTGATTTTTTAAAGTACACCAACATGTACCGAGACTGACAACCTGGGTGTTTGTGGCTGTAGTCAACCAAAAGCATAAATTAAAGCATTCAATTGCTCAGATATGTATAGTCTAATGACTGAAACTTATTTGTTTTTCTTTGACCCTCATGGAAACAATTCGTTCAACATACTAGGTAAGGCACTCACTTAAATGTAATCTCACAAAACCACTGTACTTATTAAGAATTCATTATAAATACATTATGTCTATTTTTTAATTAAATGAATATTTTGTGCCATAAATTTTAAAATTTCAAATTCCTCAACCTTAAGCCTACAAAAGTTGCTGAAACATGATTAATATTTGTACAAATAAATGGTAGAATAAAGTAAAGAACAAAGTAGGAAAACTCTTTCCAGAGATCCCAAAAGTAAATTAATGAATAAGTATCATTTAGAGATTAAATTTAAAGAATATATAATGTTAAAATGATTGAACAAAACATTTTTCACAAATTTAAAATCATTTTGTATTTTGTGCACACAATATATCAAATGTAACATGACACAACAAACATAAAATAAAATAATAATGAAGGATAAAACATAAAAAAGCTATTTCACAACTTTTCGTTAGCAGAATATTAATTTCAACTCTTGGACACGAAAATAATTAAATATTAAAAAAATTCAAAGTCAGGTAAGAAAGTGATGTGAAAATATTAATAAAAACACAAGACTAAGCTTCGTTTAAATAACTAAAATATTAAATGTTAAAGAGTGTTATTGAAATGTCTAAACCTTTTACAACTTAACGCTATTCTCCAGCAAGGGACATTCACGTTTCATTGTTTTTTTGTATTAATTTAATCTTAATCGTAGTTGCGAAATACTTTCTTAGATAGGATTTATTGTTTAATAGTAAACTTTGCATTCACGTCAAAAATGAATTTATCTTTGTATTAATTGATGATACATTATAAAAAAGAATGAAATATCAATGTAAAATGACATTGTGTACTTTCACAAACGCATGATCTAAAATTGAAACAAACAAATCAATTGTTAAGGACGATTGAAAAATAAGTACATGAATTTAATATCATTTTGCCGTATTTATACGTATTTTTGTATGTAGATGTCCTTTTCTACTCTTTTTTTTTTAGTTTACAATGACTGAATATTAATTTGAAAGAAAGTGAACCCAAAATTTATGTCACACGTGTTCGTTTCATAAACACCTTGTCACCAGAATGTACATTTATTTTTAAAAAGGCGTAAAAATGTTGCACATGGTCGAAAAAGGATGGGTAGAGGTTGGTCTTCAGTAACTATCCATACTTAGCCAACAATAATGTCGAGACCCAATCACTTTTTAACAATTACTTTATTCACCACAAAAACCTATTCGTCACTCACAATCCCGGATATACCAATATCACATATTCAATAGGGAACCGAAAGAGGCAAAATACCCAGGAGATAAAAATTAATTTATATGACAATATTTTTTGTAAAATATATATAAAAATATAATAATACGTAAATAGATGAGGAAGGGGATGAATAATCGAAAGCAAACTAAACTCATAATACAATATTCAAACAAAATAAACAGATGTTAGAAAGACCCTCCCACTCCTCAAAACTGGCGAGTGTCGCTTTTTTATTCCCCGCCAAACGCGAATTTAAATAGCACACTCGCTAAGGGAGGGGAGGGAGAAAATAAATAAGGAAATGGAAATTCGAAAACCAAATTAGTCAAGGGAAAGTGGGGTCAAACAAGAACCTGGGTTGCTAGAAATCCGACTTGGATCATAACAAAAGAGAAAGTTGCAATATTCTCTTTCACATTATCTAGGTACAAAAAAAGAACTGTATCTACCTAGGAGGCTTTTGCAGAAAATTGCCCTGTTGTGCCGTAAGAGACTTACAAAAGAAAATCAAGACTGGCTTTGTCCACGCGGGAATCAAATCCCATATAGTTACCCCCTTGCTGAAATCTGTCGACCCCAGACGCTTTCTATCAGATCTGATATTTATTCTGAGATGATGCTCAAAGAATCTAATCAGAGATGCTGATACTATTGGAATGTCTATATCGCAAAGATTCCCTCCTATCAAACTCGTCGATCAGATCAAACAGGCTATTGTCACCACCTCCCGCAGCTCCCACCTCTATCTAACTTGGGATTCAGGATGGTATTCCAGTTCCCCACGAAGACTAGGCGCGAAGAATCCACCGAATGGCCTAACTGATAAGAAAACGAGACGTGCTCCTTCCGGGTCAACACCAAGAATTCAAAACGATCCGAAATGTTACTTTTTCACGACAAGAACAACACGATCAAACGTCTACCCTGCACCGACACGGTAGGCGTTGTCCACACCACATAGGCAGGTGGCCGCTTAACCAACAAGGAACACTCTGGCCTGTTGGTCCCCCTATGCTGAATAGACGACAAAGCATCAACATCGCTAACAAAGTTTATTCTGGATCGCAGCCATCCACCCTGGGAATCTGCTGAAGCAGGATGGCAGCCTTACCCCGACCTCTCAGGCTCTCACATTCAAGCTGGCTAGTTTGAGACACTTTCCGATAGACATTTCTTACCCCAATTTTGACACAGACCGTCGGAGATTCGTAGAGCTGAACCCGACGGATTGTCCAAGACTCCTCAGCAATCTCGAGAATGTAACGTGCCGTCTAGGACAATCACGATGTCGTTTATTAGACTGATTGAGCCGGTTAAACATACTTATTTATATACTGCCTTTGTTATATGACTTTAGTCTAATATTTGTAGATTGTCTTCGTTCATTTCACTTTTCCACTGCCCATTTTGGGTCCCATTGTCATGTTTCTGAATACTATTCAAGGTAACGACGAATAAAAAGCAATAAGAAAATTTTTATTTATAGCCGTAACTTTTCAAAATCTTTTGAAATATTTTCTTGCAATTTGTCACCATGTGTTGGTTTTTGAATATTCAATGTGCTTTTGTTTTGGTTGTACTAAAGGTGAGACGATGCGATGATATCAACAAATATTTGTTTTTTATTCGTTATTTGGAACTTATTTCCTGTTAGGAATCTTATCCAGAAAATGCGCACATACTGGTCTTCTAATGCTTTTACAAATGTTAAGCGAAAGATATTAAAGCATTAACTTGATGTTCTATTTTGACGATACAACAATTTTGCAATGTTTTGGTAGACTTCACAGAAAAACATGCGCGGATGTGGAAAAGGAATCAGTTTCCTTCTCTTCTTTAAAATGGGTTGTCACGACACGATGAGGACGCGATTGGAATTCAAAGAGAAAGACGCTGGTTGAAAAACAGTTTGGTGTTGTAACCGCTCAACGAAACAAAATATCACTACACTAAAGTATTTTGCCAAAAAAAAAATTAATGGTAAAGAAAAAGTTGACATGTGTTTAAGATAATTAGTGCTGTGAGATGAAAACAAAATAATAATTTGTTCGCCCACTGTATATTCAGTTGTTTTTTCATTAAAGTCGTCGAAAATAGGGTTATCAAAGAAATAAATTAAATAAGTAAATAAATGAATAAATAAATAAATAAAATAAATAAATATATTATAAATACGTATTCTTTCTAAAAGAATATCGTTTTATAATTATGATCAAACTGTTTCTCGTCGTATTTTTCTGTTTCCTGTTGTCTTGTTTTATTTTTTGTTTTTAAGAAAATTATAATAGTTTAAAAAAATAATAAAAAGTAAAAAATTATTTCGAAATATCGACAACTAAGGGAAATATGAATAATAAGAAAACTGTTGTCATTTATTAGGATCTACCAAGAAGAAACAGACAATTAAATAATATATGAAGAAAATTGCAGCCATATGTTAAAATAGTAAAACAGAATATTATATAGAAAAAAATTCAAAGAGAAAGACGCTGGTTAAAAACTTGGACGTAACAGTTGCTTGAACGGAACAAAACATCACTATACTAGAAGAGTATTGTTAAAAGAAAAAAAAATGAAATCATCACTAGTTCTTTAT
The DNA here is from genome assembly GCA_037127315.1 of Ascarosepion bandense. Lineage (NCBI taxonomy): Eukaryota > Metazoa > Mollusca > Cephalopoda > Sepiida > Sepiidae > Ascarosepion > Ascarosepion bandense. The sequence continues at coordinate 9,115 of JBBBDQ010013286.1, forward strand.
AACAAAAATAATTGTTAAGATAAAAAAAAATCAAAATTTACGGAAAAGAAAAACTTGACATATGTTTGAGTTACCAAGCCGTGAAATTTAAAAAAATAATAATTTGTTCGCCGACTCTATATTCTCTATTTTTCATTAAAGATTATTATTATCATTATTATTTTGCTTTCTGAAGAAAGTATAGTTTATGATGATACGCTGGTGATCGCCGTCTTGGTAAAGGACTCTGATTAGATCGTCAGAAGATTATCCAGCAGTAGGTTGCCATTGCTTTCTGCGGTAGAATGGCTGCCGACCAAGGCAGAACCAACAATATGTACTGTTATTTGTCTCATAACTGGGAAGGAAGAGATGATTAACACATTTCTCAAGGGTATTTGGTCTGCAGGAATGAATCAACTGGAATTCGAACTCGGCTCCCCAATTTCTCGTTTCGAGCCGATATCCACTGCACCACAACGCACATAATTACTCATCTTACGAGTTTTAAACAATATCATTTGGAAGGAAATTTATTATAAAAATGTAAGTTTTAAGTAACTGCTTTGTTATAGTTCTCCTTGACATTAATTACCAAGAGCTTTTCCTGAAATATTGTTACCTTTAAGATATTTGAGCGTGTTGATTTGAGCGTAAATGAAGCAAATTTAATACAATTAGTACATAGCTTCTGTTTACATTTTTTTACATTATATAAACTCCAATCACCGGAAATGATGAACAATTAGTTCAATGGCTCACATCATTTATTCCATTTATTCCATCCAAATATAGCAATTGGTGTATGCTTTCCTTAAAGGATAATACACACATACGTATATGAGTAAAAACAAAATGTCAACTTTTCTTAGCTGGCCTTTTAGTTTTGACCTTGGTGAACTTTATTCGCAGTCCGTGTTTATTAACACAATAATACAAAACAAATGTTGGTAGTTCATCAGAATTTTTAAATTTAAGAATGCACACAAATATATATGAAACTAACTGAACATCAAAGTACATTATGTGATTGACAAGTAAGTGATGAAATTTAATGTTTAATAAATGAAAGTTAGTAAATGTTGTTATTATTGTTGGTTTATTTTATTATTTTAGTTGAGGAATATTTATGTATTACATATTTTAAATAATAGGTTTTGAATTTAAATTCTTATTTGAAAATACATAATTTATTTATTTCCCTTGAAAATTCCAGAAGTAAATGATTCCACGCTCAGGGTAACCACGACCATCTCTCTCTCTCTCTCTCTCTCTCTCTCTCTCTCTCTCTCTCTCTCTCTCTCTCTCTCTCTCTCTCTCTCTCTCTCTCTCATTTATATATATATTGAGTATAGACTCCTTTGCCAATGAAGCTTTTAATCGATTGAATACCACCAAATGAACAAAAGTGAAATGTAATTAGTGTTAAATAACCTGTGTTATATTTTTTTTTTACATTATCCAATTTTAATCACTGGAAACATTAGAACAATTATTAATGGCTCAGACCAGAGAACATTTTTATTCCATCCAAATACTAAATTGGTGTAAACATTTGAAATGCCCATAAAGGATTATACACATGTATACATAAAAGCAAAAAGTAAACCTTTCTTAGTTGACGTATTTCGTCCTTTGATGAACTTTTATTTGCAAATTCGTGTTTCTAAATAGAAGTAAAAATGTCAGTAGTTCATCAGAATTTTCAACCAAGAATGTACATAAATACATTGTGGGATAAGGAAAATCAAAGTGTTGGACAGGAACTCTTTCCCAACGATTCATGTACTTTTCAAAAAGGGTTAAAAGAACAACAACATAGGTGCTTGACAAAACATGTTGCATCTAGTTGTCATCACACATCAGATCATGCGGAAAAGGTCAGAAAGATTATCACTCCGTGATTAAGTAATAGTTTTGTTCACATTTCATGCTATAAAGAAAACACTTGTAGAAATCATATAATTTAACTATAAATTTGCTAATTTTTTCACAAATAAATTTTAAGAGATGTATATTTTATTTTAGCAAGATTTTTAAAAACGAGAATTAACATTTGTTTACAAATGTGTCGATCACACAAAATAGAGAAAAAATTTCAAAATATTTTTATAACTTTAAAACTTTATTCCACAATTACAGTTTCTGTTTCAATTACAATGAAATATTTTCGCTTTACTGAAATATTAAATTTAATCATTTAGATTTAAATTTAAAAATAAATAGATGTTTCAAGAATAGTTTATTTTTAACTTTAATTTAAAAGTTAGCTTTTGAAAATAAGTGAAAATTAACTAGAATATAATTATTAATATTGTAGTGATGTGTAACACCGTCTAATTTTAGTTGGGCTGCACAGACCATATAAGCGCCCAAATATAGAAAGATAAGCCAGCTCTCAGCATACAAGACAAAACGACTAACGCTGGACTGATAAAATACAAAGACAATCACACCTTAGGAATAATTACGTTAGAATAAATGCTATAAACATTTGTATATTTGTATATTTATGAAAAATGAAAAGAATATTTTTACGTATATTTCTAAAAACATTTCTCGAATATTCAGCCATATATTGAAAATTATAATATATTTATGAACGAACAAAAATAAAAACGAGAATTGACTTTGTTTTACAAATGTATGATCGCACAAAAATGGAGCAAAAATTTCAAAATATTTTTAAAATTTCAAAATCTTTTAGATTTCAATTAAAATAATTTCTTTTTCAAACACAACATAGCATTTTGCGAATTGGAAATAGTAAATTAATTATTTAGATTTTAAATTAAAACAAAATAATTGTCAAGTATAGTTTATTTTTGAATTTTAATTTAAAAGTTAGTTTGGAAAATAAGTGGAGGGCCCAAGAATAATAATTATTATTGTAAAAGATGTACTAACGTCTAATTAACATATGACTATATAACCCAATCAGTGTTGTGATGTTACCCACCGATAGGAAGAAATAATGGATATTTTCAGCAGTTTCTGAGCTTTTTTCGAACGTGAACAATAAAGAATTTTCAGAACACTTTACTTGAAGTTTAAAACAAGAATTGTAAACATTTTCATGATCAAGAATTGTAAACATTTCATCTGGGTTTGTACGGTCACAAAATATATTTTCTGAGGTGTTTACATCCGGATGTTATAGACAATTCATTTGTAACTTTTCTGAGCAGAGATGATTGTGCTCGATAGGTGTGCCGGAATTTGAGGTAGTATGGATAAAGAAATCACAAATAACCTTAGAAAATTTGAAAAATTCTTCCCTGATCCCTTCATGGAAGGAAATAGCAGAAGATAGCCAAGCCCAAGACCCAGGTCATAAATCAGCTTGATTACAGAAATTAATAAAGATACTGCAAAAATCGTCAGCCCAGTCAGTGATGTTATTTTCGGAGACAACATCACATGTATCACGTATGGCACTCAACCACTGATTGTGTATGCGTGTGTAAGAAAAAAGACAGAAAGAATGAATGTGCACAAACAAATATTAATAGATATATATGTGTCTAGATACATACATAAATACATACATAAATACATATTTATATATGTGTGTGGCAGCAATCTTGCGTGTGAGCGTGTGTGTGTGTTCAAAAAATATTATGAACAAAATGACAAAGAAAAAAAAAAATACCTCTCTAAAATCACTTATTGACCCGCATAACTCTTAAAAATTTGTCGATGATTATGTCCGATTTTGGTAGAATAAAAAGAAAATGAATCCCATAATAAAAATAAACAAGCAAAAAACATAAAGAATTGTTACACGTAAATTTAAAGTCATCATAAAATACTAGAAAGAAATCATTACGCAAGAAAAGAAAAGGACAGAAATTAACCATTAACTGTACATAAATTGTCCATCGTCTTGTGTATTTTTGTACACCACTGATTGCAGTTCTACGGATTAAACATTCGACCACCAATAAAATCCTCTCGAGATGAAATACTGACACATAATTAAAATTTGTTGACAGGTATATGTATGCGTGCATATACATAATAGGCCATCAATTTGTATCAAATGTTTTGGTGTGTCTGGTCCATAAAAATGTGAATATACGATTTTTTTTTCCAATGTCTCGACACTTCATTTTCACATTTGAGCCATTTTCATTTACAAATTGGCCGCTATTATTGCAACATCGTAATAATTAAGTTGAAAATAAATCGAGTTTTTAAGCACATTGTGAACATACAATATTTTTCTTCGTTCCACGCATCCATATTAAAGCCGTGCCGAAACATTCTAACAGACTATTTGTTTGATACTAGCTAAACAACTCAGGCGGTGCGCGAACCTTCTCCATTTTGTTACGAGCATCGCCCAACACGACAGTAATTGTTTTCAGATCGCTGAAGGAAACGCATTTAACACAGTAAATGGAGAACAAATCGGCGTCACTTTAACATCAACGCTTTGACCCTTTTTCATACCGTTTAATGCGGCGCTTCAGAGCTCAAATCATAGTGCGCTATCAACATAATTGATTTTGATAATCTTTCTTTAATTCTCGTATACATATCGAATGCATGCATGGGATCTTTTTGAAAAACGTTACGTCTCTCGTTGACGCCAATGTCTACAAGAATAGGCAATAATCTCACAATAATCACGTACGTCGCGGCACATATTATTTCAATTGTTTCAGATCAAAGGATTATAAGCCGTTCGCCTTTCTAACCACAAAATGTCATGTTTGTTCATTTTTTACTAAAGTGTCGACGATGTTTTCTAAACTGCTGTTAGAAATTATCTGAGCTCACTCAGAAAGAGTTGCTAACAAATCTAAATAACGCTACTCATTCTTCAATAATACCGAGCTTTGAATTTATTATTTTTATAGTAAGGAATAGCAAGTTTTGATTTGATAAATTCCAGCCAAAACTTGAAAACAGCAACAGTTCATAAATAGTCTATTATTAGCATAAAGCCTTCTTGAGTCGCTATTCATGCGGTGTTTTCTCTTGGAATCATTTGTAAAGTTCACGCTAGCATTGAAAGAAACCAGATCACGTACACCAAAATGTGAGACTTCTTTTTCAACAGTTAACATTTGAGAAGTTTTCCGCGAAGATTTACGTGGTTCAATAACATATATCTGTATTAACTTTGATAGTTTACGATACTTGCCATATTGCCTTCGATATCACCATTATCAACTTGGACGCCATTCTCAACCAGTTATTTCACCAGAGGCATATTTACCGATATATGCAAAGGTAATGTTGACTCTTTCATAGTTCACGCTGTTTAGATCCGCGCTCCGTTGTCAGCAAGAAATTTCACATACGTTTAATAGACGTCATATCTGCTGTCATATTGTTTTTCGCTGGCCGCCGTCCTTTACACTAGCCTCACACTTCTCAACCAGATATTTGACAAAATCTACTTTATTTGTAACAGCTGCAGACAAAAAGATTGTTTTTTGACTTTTCTTCAGATTTAACTCATGTCGTTCTTTCAAAGAAAAAATGTTTGAGTGGTAATGAAATTTTCATTCATTTGTTTCTTCTCTATCAAACCCCAGTTCTCTTGACAACAGCCACTTTCATTTTGAATCCTATAAAAAGTAAGAAAATGATTCATATTTTAAATTCATGGACTTTTTATGAAAATTCTGATATTTCAAAAAAAGTATATTATTCTAATATAAAACACTTAAACTCTTTACACAGACATTTGTGTAAATATAAACATTATACAAAGAAGAGCCTACCACACTTCTCGAGGGCATTATCAACATGATTCTTTTTTATTTTCAATTTAATCCTTGATATTCCTGGCACTTATCATGCAATACTAATTTGAGTAAACATTATACAAAATTATTCAAAAACGGAATTTAGAGACAGATAGATAGATAGATAGATAGATAGATAGATAGATAGATAGATAGATAGATAGATATCACTGTATGGGTAAATATTTCATGTCTCAAATGATCTTCAAACGATAACGAGCTTTTCCCCCCCCCCCCCTCCAAATAATGCGTGAAAATGTCAGCCACAAAGCAATGTTGACTTATTCATGAGATATAGCATTATTGATAATAATATAGAAACATTCTGTTGAAATTCCTTCTGTCAAAAAGTAGTGAATTTCAAAGGAACAAATCTAAAGTATTAAATTGAAGGCATAGTTAATTTATCTCTAAAAGAAGTTATACTTGGATAACCTGCTCACGGTGAATGATGTCTTGCTTTAAATCAGCAACCAATCTAGGCGAAGATTAACAGAATTGAAACCTGCGGGAAAAGCAGAATTATCTTTCAAAAGAGTTATAATCATGAACAATTTGCAGAAAATTAAATTTCATATAGATTCGATCATTGATTCTCAACGTTGACCCTGCACAAGCATACCCAAGAATTTTTCAAATAAGTCTAGATTTTTGTTTTTTTTTTAATAATTTTTTTTCATTCCTAAGCAAGGACAGCATGACAGCCAGCACATATCATTTGATTACATAGGCTGTTGAAAACAAAAATGCAAAATCAATTTCTCAAAATAAAGCTTAACAGGCATAGATTTCAATTTAGCCCCAAACAGACTCAAGAAAACATAGAAATCTCTCTCTCTCTCTCTCTCTCTCTCTCTCTCTCTCTCTCTCTATATATATATATATATATATATATATATATATATATATATATCTTAAAATTTATTATTAAACAAGAAATGTATGATGAAATATTTTTTCAAAGAATGCTTAGTATTACCAATAGAAATCTTTATTCTATGTAAGTATTTAAATACATAAATAGACATCCCTATCGAAATATTTTTGTATTTAAAAGAAACCATTAAAACTCCTACAGAAAATCAAAAAAATTGTAAAAATGCTTTTAAAATATATGTCTTTAAAAGATCCAAGCTCCTTGAACAATCGGGCAAACAATTTGCAGGTGCTTTATTATGGATCTCACTTTAAACAAATTGTGAGTCTTTTCATAATTCAAAAGGCTATTCCCAAAGTAAATTTAGCCAAGTTAGTTCCAATTCCATGTTTACAAAACTTATAATTAAATACATTTACTATTTTTCAAAATAAGTGAATAGAAGCAACAATAATAAAATAGGAAAAGTATTCTAATTTATATGCCTCACTTTTACTAACGCTTCTGCAGATATTGGAGATAACCAACAAATAAATAGGTACCATTTAGAAGATTAATTAAAAGAATATAAGAAAAGCGAGAAGAATGAATCAAAAATATTTTAAAAACTAAAGTTATTTTGTATTTTAGCATAATTTATCGAACAACAAGAGAACACGCATAAAATAAATTACCATATTTATTAGACAAAAGACAAATTTTTGCTAACTTCTTGTTAGTAACAACATTTTCTGACTCATTTTCTGACATAATTTCAAAGCCAAAAACATACAACAGATAAATATTCGTTGGCAATCAAATTAGAAAAACGAACAGTTTCAGAAAAAAGATTAAAAAAATTAAGGAAGACACAAAACTAAGCTTTGTTTAAATAACCAAAGTATTAAGTGTAAATAAAGAGCATACTGAACATGTTTAAAACCTTTTAAAACTTAACGTTTCTGTCATTCATTTCATTTCTTTTTTGTATTAATTTATTTTTAATCGCAGTTTTTTATCTTTTGTCAAAAAATATAAATGTATTTTTAGATAGATTTATTGTTTAATATTAAACAGTGATTCTATGTCGAAATGAATGTATATTTTTGGTCAAATAATAATGGTGCATTAAAAAAAAGAATGAAATAACAATGGCGATTATATCAGGCACTTTCTGCTAAAACATGCAAATGGCATTTTTACTGAAAGGAAAACCAACTTTCGAGTGTTAACATTTTAAATAAAGCATTGGAATTGAAGAACATGCTGCTTACTTTATCCGTTGTGTGTGTGTGTGTGTGTGTGTGTGTGTGTGTGTGTGTGTGTATGTGTGTGTGTGGACTTTTCTCCTGTAACTTTTTAAGCGCTATGAAATATTAATTTACAACTTAATTTGACGATACAACAATTATTTTTATCGACTTTACTAAGACACAAGGGTATGAAAATACAATCAGGAATACCTGCGAGGGGTGTGCAAGGGCAGAAGTAGTAATCAGAGGAGAGGAAGATGGAGATGGTAACGCTAATTTTTTTGTTCATTAAATTTAGATGTCTCTTACATTTAGTAAATGTTATCATTCTGCATAGATTATTACATTTTTTATCTCTATACTTCATATCATTATTGTAATTTATTCTATTTTTACCTTGCAAAAAAATATCTTCATACATAAAAGCACGAACTTTTATAATCATTTCACATAATTCAAGGTAAGACCACTGGCAGTAGGGAAGTTGTAGTGAGAGAAAAGCAAGGCACAGGGGATGTCAAAGAAAAGATAAGATGACAGGAACTGCTATAGAAGTAAAGTAGGTAGAAGTTCAAAATTGTATCTGTTTAGTACGACCAGTAGCGCTGACGTTCTCTGTCGGGACCTTGATTTGCTGGCTACTCGGGACACTTTCTCCACTGCTCCAATTTCCTTCTGTGCAAAAAAGGCACACACGTGGTCGCAGGAAAATTCTAATGAGACATCATGAACCAGTTTGCGCCATGTACTCCTCTCCGAGTCGTAAATTCCAAGTCATGAGAACGTTTGTCGCCAATGACCACTTCTTCTTCTGACCCTAGCACGTCCCATGGCTTTTGATCTTTTCGCCAAAACCTTCGGTAATATTTTCAGATCCTCCTCCATTGACTCCCTGCTGATTCCGACAAATATACGCATTTTTACAGCGTCTGGTATTGCTAACAGCTCATTTTCATTGATGAATGGCCCGTATTCAAGACGCATTTGTTAATAATATATGACGTCTTTTTTTCCCAACGATTTGGACTATTTTAAGGTAGACAGTGTCAGCGCCTTTTCAGTATTTGGCTAGGGAGATTCACTCATAATGGTCTCAACACAGCAGACAAAAAATAGGGAAAAAAAGTTCACGAAATAAACGGAACAAATACAATAAATATCTTGAAAAACAAACAGACTTAAAACGAAAACATAATTCCACTTATAACGCAGCACCTCCAATATGTGGTGGACTGGGGTAAGAAATGTTTCGTGAATTTTAATGATTCCAAAAGGAAGCTGCTACCTCTGTTAACCACCACAGACAATCGCTCCTACTCCTCATACTTGGCATTTTTTTGACAGGCTACTATATATCATGTCATTCATCGCCTCTGAGTAAGGCGATAACAAGATATGGTTAAGTTGAAACGCTTTTATAGTACATTTCAGGGAGTAAGCAAGTAATTCTTGTTTCAAGTCAGTTTGGAAATTCGGTAATTTGAATAAAATAATGTGTCAGCGAGGTGTATTTTATTTTTGTAAGATTTTTTTAAACTGAGAATTGAAACTGTTTACAATGGATGAAAAATTTTTTTAAAAGAAAAAAATTTCGATTCTTATTCGAAATACACCGGGAGGTTAGTTGCTTCCTGGAATTAGTAAATGTAATGTCTTGAATTTCAATTAAAGCTAAAATTAAATCTTCCAAAAAACTTTTATTTTTTAAAAATTATAGTTACGTATCGAAATCGAATGGAGGGACCCTACTTTACTTTCAAGAAATCAAAAGAAAAGCTGTTTTTGTATTGCATATCGGGGTGAGCGCGGACGCAGACCCCACACTTAGAAATAGCGCATCCGAGTCGCCCACATTTGGGGCGATCGCAAAGATCAACCCAACCGGAGTGCAATGGATGGGCCTCACTTTGGGAGAACGGCCTAGCTGATCACCGATTCACTCCTATGCCAGGGTAAGTATAAAAGCACTTGCCGAAATGCTCGATTTATGTAGGTCCAAAATTATGTCACTGCAATGAGGGGCTTTTCACAAGAAAAAACGACGCTTCAAAATAAATTCTCACAAAAGAAAAATTCACATCTACCGAATTTGCAAAAGAGCTGAATTCATTTCGAATCGTCTCATTTAGTTTTCATTAATGAAAGCCATCAATTAATTAGTTAATTAATTGCAAATTTACATTTTTGCACTAATTAAAAAGGTCAAGGTATTTGAATCAAGAGCAAATAACTTGTTTAGAAATAGTTGCCATCTTAAAGAAAAGAGCGACATTTTACTTT
>JBBBDQ010013290.1:0-13467 GCA_037127315.1 Ascarosepion bandense
GGGAATGAACAGGAGATTGGGAATGAAGAGAGGGAATGAAGAGGAGAGGGAAATGAAGAGGAGAGTGGGAATGAAGAGGAGAGGGAATGAAGAGGAGAGGGAATGAAGAGGAGGTGAAGAAGAGGAGAGTTGGAATGAAGAGGAGAGGGAAATGAAGAGGAGAGTGGAATGAAGAGAGTGGGAATGAAGAGGAGAGTGTGAATGAAGAACAGATTGGGAATGGAGAGTGGGAATGAAGAGGAGAGGGAATGAAGAGGAGAGTGGAATGAAGAGAGCAGGGAATGAAGACGAGAGGGAATGAAATGGCGAGTGGGAATGAAGAGGAGAATGGGAATGAAGAGGAGAGGAATGAAGAGAGTGGAATGAAGAGAGTAGGAATGAAGATGAGAGGGGAATGAAGAGAGTGGGAATGAAGAGGGAGAGGGAATGAAGAGGAGAGTGGGAATGAGGAGAGTGTGAATGGAAGAGAGTGGGAAAGGAGAGGAGAGTGGGAATGAAGAGAGTGTGTATGAAGAGAGGGAATGAAGAGGAGAGTGGGAATGAAGAGAGTGTATGAAGAGAGTAGGGAATGAAGAGGAGAGTGGAATGAAGAGAGTGGGAATGAAAATGAGTGTGGGAATGAAGAGAGTGGGAATGAAGTGGAGAGGGAATGAAAAAGTAGAGGGAATGAAGTGGAGAGTGGGAATGAAGAGGAGAGTGAATGAAGAGGAGTGCAGGTATGAAGAGGAGAGTGGGAATGAAGAGGAGAGTTGGAATGAAGAGAGTGGGAATGAAGAGGAAAGGGAATGAAGAGGAGAGTGGGAATGAAGAGGAGAGTGGGAATGAAGAGAGAGTGGGAATAAAGAGAGTGGGAATGAAGAGGAGAATGGGAATGAAGGAGAGAGTGGGAATGAACAGAGAGGGAATGAAGAGGAGAGTGAATAAAGAAGGGAATGGAATGTGAAGAGAGGAATGAAGAGGAGAGTGGGAATGAAGAGAATGGGAATGAAGAGGAGAGTGGGAATGAAGAGAGTGTGAATGGTGGGGAGGGAATGAAGAGAGAGTGGAATGAAGAGAGTGGGAATGAAGAGGAGAGGGAATGAAGAGGGAGAGTGGAATGAAGAGAGAGGGAATGAAGAGGAGAGTGGGAATGAAGAAGAGAATGGGAATGAAGTGGAGAGTGGAATGAAGATATAGAATGAAGAGGAGAGGGAATGAAGAGGAGAGGAATGAAGAGTGTGAATGAAGAGTGTGTGACTGAAGAGAGAGTGGGAATGAAGAGGAGAGGGAATGAAGAGGAGAGTGGGAATGAAGAGGAGGAATGAAGAGGAGAGGGAATGAAGAGGAGTGTGGGAATGAAGAGGAGAGTGAATGAAGAGGAGAGTGGGAATGAAGAGAGGAATGAAGTGGAGAGGGGAATGAAAAGGAGTGGGAATGAAGTGGAGAGTTGAATGAAGAGGAGAGGGAATGAAGAGGAGTGGTGGAATGAAGAGGGAAGAGTGGGAATGAAGAGGAGAGTGGGAATGAAGAGGAGAGTAGGAATGAAGAGTGTGAATGAAGTGGAGAGTGGGAATGAAGAGGAGTGTGGAAATGAAGAGGAGGTGGAATGAAGAGAGTGGGAATGAAGAAAGTGGGAATGAAGAGGGAGAGTGGGAATGAAGAGAGTGGGAAGGAAGAGGAGAGGGAATGAAGAGAGGGAATGAAGAGGAGAGGGAATGAAGAGGAGAGTGGGAATGAAGAGGAATGTGGGAATGAAGAGGAGAGAGTGGGAATGACGAGGAGTGTGGGAACGAAGAGGAGTGGAAATGAAGAGGAGAGTGGGAATGAAGAGGAGAGTGGGAATGAAGAGAGGGAATGAAGAGGAGAAAGGGAATGAAGAGGAGAGGGAATGAAGAGAGTGGGAATGAAGAGGAGAGTGGGAATGAAGTGGAGAGTTGGAATGAAGGGAGTGGAAATGAAGAGGAGAGGTGAATGAAGAGAGAGAGAGGGAATGAAGAGGAGAGTGGGAATGAAGAGGGAGGGAGGGAATGAAGAGAGGGAATGAAGAGAGAGGGAATGAAGAGAGGAATAAAGTGATTAAGAATGAAGAGAGGGAATGAAGAGGAGAGTGGGAATGAAGAGAGTGGGAATGAAGAGGAGAGGGAATGAAGAGGGAGAGGGAATGAAGAGAGTGGGAATGAAGAGAGGAGAGTGGGAATGAAGAGGAGAGAGGGAATGAAGAGAGAGTGGGAATGAAGAGGAGAGTGGGAATGAAGATGAGAGGGAATGAAGAGAGTGGGGAATGAAGAGGAGAGGGAATGAAGAGAGAGTTGGAATGAAGAGTGTAAGAATGAAGAGAGGGAATGAAGAGGAGAGTGGGAATGAAGAGGATAGTGGGAATGAAGAGGAGAGTGGGAATGAAAGGGAGAGTGGGGATGAAGAGGAGAGGGAATGAAGAGGAGTGTGGGAATGAAGAGGAGTGTGGGAATGAAGAGGAGAATGGGAATGAAGAGAGAGGGAATGAAGAGGAGAGTGCGAATGAAGAGAGTGGGAATGAAGAGGAGAGTGGGAATGAAGAGGAGAGTGGGAATGAAGAGGAGAGTGGGAATGAAGAGAGTGGGAATGAAGAGGAGAGTGGAAATGAAGAGGATAGTTGGAATGAAGAGAGCGAGAATGAAGAGGAGATTGGGAAATGAAGAGGAGAGAGGGAATGAAGAGGAGAGAGGGAATGAAGAGGAGAGGGAATGGAGAGAGTGGGAAATGAAGAGGAGAGTGGAATTGAAGAGGAGAGTGGGAATGAAGAGGAGAGTGGGAATGAAGATGTGAGTGGGAATGAAGATGAGAGTGGGAATGAAGAGGAGAATGGGAATGAAGAGGAGAGGGAATGAAGAGGAGAGTGGGAATGGAGAGAGTGGGAATGAAGAGGAGAGTGGGAATGAAGAAGAGAATGGGAATGAAGAGAGAGTGAAGAGAGGGAATGAAGACGAGAGTGGGAATGAAGAGGAGAGTGGGAATGAAGATGAGTGGAAATGAAGAGGAGAGTGGGAATGAAGAGAGGGAATGGAAGAGGCGAGTGGAATGAAGAGGAGAGGGAATGAAGAGGCGAGTGGGAATGAAGAAGAGAGTGGGAATGACGAGGAGTGGGAACGAAGAGGAGCGTGAAATGAAGAGGAGAGGGAATGAAGAGGAGAGTGGGAATGAAGAGGAGAAAGGGAATGAAGAGGGAGGAGGGAATGAAGAGAGGGAATGAAGAGGAGAGTGGAATGAAGTGAGAGTTGGAATGAAGTGAGTGGAAATGAAGAGGAGAGTGCGAATGAAGAGGAGAGAGGGAATGAAGAGGAGAGGGAATGAAGAGGAGAGGAATGAAGAGAGTGGGAATGAAGAGGAGAGTGGGAATGAAGAGAGTGGGAATGAAGAGGAGAGGTGGGAATGAAGAGAGAGGAATGAAGGAGAGGAATGAAGGAGGAGAGTGGGAATGAAGAGGAGAGCGGGAATGAAGAGAGTGGAATGAAGAGAGAGGGAATGAAGATGAGAGTGGGAATGAAGAGAGTGGGAATGAAGAGGAGAGTGGAATGAAGGAGAGGAATGAAGAGAGTAAGAATGAAGAGAGGGAATGAAGAGGAGAGTGGGAATGAAGAGGATAGGAATGAAGAGGAGAGGAATGAAGAGGAGAGTGGGAATGAAGAGGAGAGTGGGAATGAAGAGGAGAGGAATGAAGAGGAGTGTGGGAATGAAGAGGGAGAATGGGAATGAAGAGGAGAGTGCGTATGAAGAGAGTGGGAATGAAGAGGAGAGTGGGAATGAAGAGGAGAGTGGGAATGAAGAGGAGAGTGGGAATGAAGAGGAGAGTGGGAATGAAGAGAGTGGGAATGAAGAGAGAGTGGAATGAAGAGGAGAGTTGGAATGAAGAGAGCGAGAATGAAGAGGAGATTGGGAATGAAGAGGAGAGAGGGAATGAAGAGGAGAGAGGGAATGAAGAGGAGAGGGAATGGAGAGAGTGGGAATGAAGAGGAGAGTGGAATTGAAGAGGAGAGTGGGAATGAAGAGAGAGTGGGAATGAAGATGTGAGTGGGAATGAAGATGAGTGGGAATGAAGAGGAGAGGGAATGAAGAGGAGAGTGGGAATGAAGAACAGAGTGGGAATGGAGAGAGGGAATGAAGAGGAGAGTGGGAATGAAGAAGAGAATGGGAATGAAGAGGAGAGTGGAATGAAGAGAGGGAATGGAAGATGAGTGGGAATGAAGAGGAGAGTGGGAATGAAGATGAGAGTGGGAATGAAGAGGAGAGTGGAATGAAGAGAGTGGGAATGAAGAGGCGAGTGGGAATGAAGAGGAGTGGGAATGAAGAGGCGAGTGGAATGAAGAAGAGAGTGGGAATGAAGAGGCGAGTGGAATGAAGAGGAGATTGGGAATGAAGAGGAGAGTGGGAATGAAGATGTGAGTGGGAATGAAGATGAGAATGGGAATGAAGAGGAGAGTGGGAATGAAGAGGAGTAGGGAATGAAGAGAGGGAATGAAGAGGAGAGTGGGAATGAAGATGAGAGGGAATGAAGAGAGGGAATGAAGAGGAGAATGGGAATGAAGAGAGTGGGAATGAAGAGAGTAAGAATGAAGAGAGGAATGAAGAGGAGAGTGGGAATGAAGAGGATAGTGGGAATGAAGAGGAGAGTGGGAATGAAGAGGAGAGTGGGAATGAAGAGGAGAGTGGGAATGAAGAGGAGAGGGAATGAAGAGGAGTGTGGGAATGAGGAGGAGTGTGGGAATGAAGAGGAGAATGGGAATGAAGAGAGGGTTTGAAGAGGAGAGTGCGAATGAAGAGAGGAATGAAGAGGAGAGTGGGAATGAAGAGGAGAGGAGAATGAAGAGGAGAGTGGGAATGAAGAGAGTGGGAATGAAGAGAGAGTGGGAATGAAGAGGAGAGTTGGAATGAAGAGAGCGAGAATGAAGAGGAGATTGGAATGAAGAGGAGAGAGGGAATGAAGAGGAGAGAGGGAATGAAGAGGAGAGGAATGGAGAGGGGAATGAAGAGGAGAGTGGAATTGAAGAGGAGAGGGAATGAAGAGGAGAGTGGAAATGAAGATGAGTGGAATGAAGATGAGAGTGGGAATGAAGAGGAGAGTGGGAATGAAGAGGAGAGTGGGAATGAAGAACAGAGTGGGAATGAGAGTGGGAATGAAGAGGAGAGGGAATGAAGAAGAGAATGGGAATGAAGAGAGAGGGAATGAAGAGAGGGGAATGAAGACGAGAGGGAATGAAGAGGAGAGTGGGAATGAAGATGAGAGTGGGAAATGAAGAGGAGCGGGAATGAAGAGAGTGGGAATGAAGAGGCGAGTGGGAATGAAGAGGAGAGTGGGAATGAAGAGGCGAGTGGAATGAAGAAGAGAGGGAATGAAGAGGCGAGTGGGAATGAAGAGGAGAGTGGGAATGAAGAGGAGAGTGGGAATCAAGATGTGAGTGGGAATGAAGATGAGAATGGGAATGAAGAGGAGAGGAATGAAGAGGAGAGTGGGAATGAAGAGAGTGGGAATGAAGAGGAGAGTGTGAATGAAGAACAGAGTGGGAATGGAGAGAGTGGGAATGAAGAGGAGAGGGAATGAAGAGGAGTGTAGGTATGAAGAGGAGAGGGAATGAAGAGGAGAGTTGGAATGAAGATGAGTGGGAATGAAGAGGAAAGTGGGAATGAAGAGGAGAGTGGGAATGAAGAGGAGAGTGGGAATGAAGAGGAGAGTGGGAATAAAGAGAGGAATGAAGAGGAGAGGGGAATGAAGAGAATGGGAATGAAGAGGAGTGGGAATGAAGAGGAGAGGGAATGAACAGAGAGGGAATGAAGAGGAGAGTGGGAATGAAGAAGGGAATGGGAATGAAGAGAGGGAATGAAGAGAGTGGGAATGAAGAGAATGGGAATGAAGAGGAGAGTGGGAATGAAGAGAGTGTGAATGAAGCGGGGAATGAAGAGAGAGGGAATGAAGAGAGGGAATGAAGAGGAGAGTGGGAATGAAGAGGAGAGTGGGAATGAAGAGAGAGGGAATGAAGAGGAGAGGGGAATGAAGAAGAGAATGGGAAATTGATGGAGAGTGGGAATGAAGACATAGGGAATGAAGAGGAGAGTGGAACAAGAGGAGAGAATGGTAGGAGGAGAGGGAATGAAGAGGAGAGTGGGAATGAAGAAGGGAATGGAATGAAGAGAGTGGGAATGAAGAGGAGAGTGGGAATGAAGACGAATGGGAATGAAGAGGAGAGTGGGAATGAAGAGAGTGTGAATGAAGAGAGAGTGTGGGAATGAAGAGGAGAGTGGGAATGAAGAGAGGGAATGAAGAGGAGAGTGGGAATGAAGAGGAGAGTGGGAATGAAGAGAGAGGGAATGAAGAGGAGAGTGGGAATGAAGAAGAGAATGGGAATGAAGTGGAGAGTGGGAATGAAGACATAGGGAATGAAGAGGAGAGTGGGAATGAAGAGTGAGAGTGGGAATGAAGAGAGTGTGAATGAAGAGTGTGGGAATGAAGAGGAGAGTGGAATGAAGAGGAGAGTGGGAATGAAGAGGAGAGGAATGAAGAGGGAGTGGGAATGAAGAGGAGAGTGGGAATGAAGAGGAGAGGGAATCAAGATGTGAGTGGGAATGAAGATGAGAATGGGAATGAAGAGGAGAGTGGGAATGAAGAGGAGAGGGAATGAAGAGAGTGGGAATGAAGAGGGAGAGGTGAATGAAGAACAGAGGGGAATGAGAGAGTGGGAATGAAGAGGAGAGTGGGAATGAAGAGGAGTGTAGGTATGAAGAGGAGAGTGGGAATGAAGAGGAGAGTTGGAATGAAGAGAGTGGGAATGAAGAGGAAAGGGAATGAAGAGAGAGTGGGAATGAAGAGGAGAGTGGGAATGAAGAGGAGAGGGAATGAAGAGGAGAGTGGGAATAAAGAGAGTGGGAATGAAGAGGAGAGTGGGAATGAAGAGAATGGGAATGAAGAGGAGAGTGGGAATGAACAGAGAGGGAATGAAGAGGAGAGTGGGAATGAAGAAGGGAATGGGAATGAAGAGAGTGGGAATGAAGAGGAGAGGGAATGAAGAGAATGGGAATGAAGAGGAGAGTGGGAATGAAGAGAGTGTGAATGAAGAGTGTGGGAATGAAGAGGAGAGTGGGAATGAAGAGAGTGGGAATAAGGTGGAGGAGAGGGAATGAAGAGGAGAGTGGGAATGAAGAGAGAGGGAATGAAGAGGAGAGGAAATGAAGAAGAGAATGGGAATGAAGTGGAGAGTGGGAATGAAGACATAGGGAATGAAGAGGGAGAGTGGGAATGAAGAGGAGAGTGGGAATGAAGAGAGTGTGAATGAAGAGTGTGGAATGAAGAGAGAGTGGGAATGAAGAGGAGAGGGAATGAAGAGGAGAGTAGGAATGAAGAGGGGAGTGGGAATGAAGAGGAGAGTGGGAATGAAGAGGAGTGTGGAATGAAGAGGAGAGTGGGAATGAAGATGAGAGTGGGAATGAAGAGAGTGGAATGAAGTGGAGAGTGGGAATGAAAAGGAGAGTGGGAATGAAGGCGGAGAGTTGAATGAAGAGGAGAGAGTGTAGAAGAGGAGTGTAGGAATGAAGAGAAGAGGAATGAAGAGGAGAGTGGGAATAAAGAGGACAGGAATGAAGAGTGTGGGAACAGCTGGAGAGTGGGAATGAAGAGGAGGTGGGAATGAAGAGGAGTGGGAATGAAGAGAGGGAATGAAGAAAGTGGGAATGAAGAGGAGAGTGGGAATGAAGAGAGTGGGAAAGAAGAGGAGAGGGAATGAAGAGAGTGGGAATGAAGAGGAGAGTGGGAATGAAGAGGAGAGTGGGAATGAAGAGGAATGTGGGAATGAAGAGGAGAGTGGGAATGACGAGGAGTGGAACGAAGAGGAGCGTGGAAATGAAGAGGAGAGTGGGAATGAAGAGGAGTGGGAATGAAGAGAGGGGGAATGAAGAGGAGAAAGGGAATGAAGAGGAGAGTGGGAATGAAGAGAGTGGGAATGAAGAGGAGAGTGGGAATGAAGTGAGAGTTGGAATGAAGTGAGGGGAAAATGAAGAGGAGAGTGCGAATGAAGAGGAGAGAGGAATGAAGAGGAGAGTGGGAATGAAGAGGAGAGTGGGAATGAAGAGAGTGGGAATGAAGAGGAGAGGGAATGAAGAGAGTGGGAATGAAGAGATTAAGAATGGGAAGAGGAGGGAATGAAGAGGAGAGTGGGAATGACAAGAGAGTGGGAATGAAGAGGAGAGTGGGAATGAAGAGGAGAGGGAATGAAGAGAGTGGGAATGAAGAGGAGAGGTCAGAAGAGGAGAGAGGGAATGAAGAGGAGGTGGGAATGAAGAGGAGAATGGGAATGAAGAGAGTGGGAATGAAGAGTGAGAGTGCGAATGAAGAGAGGGGAATGAAGAGGAGAGTGGGAATGAAGAGGAGAGTGGGAATGAAGAGGAGAGTGGGAATGAAGAGAGTGGGAATGAAGAGAGTAAGAATGAAGAGAGTGGGAATGAAGAGGAGAGTGGGAATGAAGAGGATAGGGAATGAAGAGGAGAGGGGAATGAAGGGGAGAGTGGAATGAAGAGGAGAGTGGGAATGAAGAGGAGAGTGGGAATGAAGAGGAGTGTGGGAATGAAGAGGAGTGTGGGAATGAAGAGGAGAATGGGAATGAAGAGAGTGGGAATGAAGAGGAGAGTGCGAATGAAGAGAGTGGGAATGAAGAGGAGAGTGGGAATGAAGAGGAGAGTGGGAATGAAGAGGAGAGTGGGAATGAAGAGAGTGGGAATGAAGAGGAGAGTGGGAATGAAGAGGAGAGTTGGAATGAAGAGAGCGAGAGACAGAGGAGATTGGGAATGAAGAGGAGAGAGGGAATGAAGAGGAGAGTGGAATTGAAGAGGAGAGTGGGGAATGAAGAGGAGAGTGTTGAAGATGAGTGGGAATGAAGATGAGAGAGGGAATGAAGAGGAGCAGAATGAAGAGAGAGGAATGAATAGCCGAGTGGGAATGGAGAGAGTGGGAACAAGAAGAGGAGAGGAATGAAGAAGAGAATGGGAATGAAGAGGAGAGGAATGAAGAGAGGAATGAAGACGAGAGGGGAATGAAGAGGAGAGGAATGAAGATGAGAGATGGAAATGAAGAGGAGAGGAAGAAGAGAGTGGGAATGAAGAGGCGAGTGGGAATGAAGAGGAGAGTGGGAATGAAGAGTGAGGAATGAAGAAGAGAGTGGGAATGACGAGGAGTGTGGGTCAAGAGGAGCGTGGAAATGAAGAGGAGAGTGGGAATGAAGAGGAGAGTGGGAATGAAGAGGAGAAAGGGAATGAAGAGGAGAGGATTGAAGAGGAGTGGGAATGAAGAGTGAGAGTGGGAATGAAGTGGAGAGTTGGAATGAAGTGAGTGGAAATGAAGAGGAGAGTGCGATGAAGAGAGAGAGGGAATGAAGAGGAGAGGGAAAGGAAGAGGAGAGTGGGAATGAAGAGAGGGAATGAAGAGGAGAGGAATGAAGAGAGGAAAGAAGAGATTAAGAATGAAGAGAGTGAACAAGAGGAGAGGAATGAAGAGAGGAATTAAGAGGAGGAGGGAATGAAGAGGAGTGAAAACGAAGAGAGGAATGAAGAGGAGAGGCAGGAATGAAGAGGAGAGAGAAGGCAGAGAGGAATGAAGAGTGAGAGACCAAGATGAGAGGAATGAAGAGAGTGAATAAGAGGAGAAGAGTGGAATGAAGAGAGGAATGAAGAGAGTAAGAATGAGAAGAGAGCGGGAATGAAGAGGAGAGTGGGAATGAAGAGGAGAGGAAACCACACAAAGAGGAATGAAGATGAGAAGGAATGAAGAGGAGAGGAATGAAGAGGAGAGTGGGAATGAAGAGAGTGGGAATGAAGAGGAGAGGGAATGAAGAACAGAGGGAGAAAATGGAGAGAGGAATGACAGAGAGAGAGGGAATGAAGAGGAGGAGAAGGAAGAGGAGAGGAAATGAAGAGAGGAGAGTTGGAAATGAAGAGGCGGGAAATCAAGAGGAAAGTGGAATGAAGAGGAGATGGGAATGAAGAGAGAGTGGAATGGGAATATGGAGAGGCCAGAATAAAGAGAGTGGGGAATGAAGGAGGGAGAGGGTTGAAGAGAATGGGAAATGAAGAGGAGAGGAATGAAGAGGAGAGTGGGAATGAACAGAGAGGGAGAAGAGGAGAGTGGGAATGAAGAAGGAATGGGAATGAAGAGAGTGGGAATGAAGAGGAGAGAGGAATGAAGAGAATGGGAATGAAGAGGAGAGTGGGAATGAAGAGAGGAATGAAGAGGTGGGTGAAGAGGAGATGGGAATGAAGAGTGGAATGGAAGAGAGTGGAATGAAGAGGAGAGTGGGAATGAAGAGAGAGGGAATGAAGAGGAGAGGAATGAATGAAGAGAATGGGAATGAAGTGAGAGGAATGAAGACATAGGGAATGTGAAGAGGAGAGTGGGAATGAAGAGGAGAGTGGGAATGAAGAGAGGAATGGGGAAGAGTGGAATGAAGAGGAGAGGAATGAAGAGGAGAGTGGGAATGAAGAGGAAGAGGAAATGAAGAGGGAGGGAATGAAGAGGAGAGGGAATGAAGAGGAGTGGGAATGAAGAGGGAGGAGGGAATGAAGAGGAGAGTGGGAATGAAGAGAGTGGGAATGAAGTGAGAGGAATGAAAAGGAGAGGAATGAAGTGGAGAGTTGGATGAAGAGGAGGGAATGAAGAGGAGCAGAGAACAGAGAAGAGGAATGAAGAGGAGAGTGGGAATGAAGAGGAGAGAATGAAGAGTGGAGCTGAAGTGGAGAGTGGGAACAAGAGGAGTGGGAATGAAGAGGAGTGTGGGAATGAAGAGAGAGGAATGAAGAAAGTGGGAATGAAGAGGAGAGTGGAATGAAGAGAGAGGAAGGAAGAGGAGAGTGGGAAATGGAAGAGAGGAATGAAGAGGAGAGTGGGAATGGGGAGAGAGTGGGAATGAAGAGGAATGTGGGAATGAAAGGAGGAGGGAATGACGAGGAGTGTGGGAACGAAGAGGAGCGTGGAAATGAAGAGGAGAGGAATGAAGAGGAGAGGAATGAAGAGAGGGAATGAAGAGGAGAAATGGGTCGGAAGAGGAGAGTGGGAACAGAGAGGGGAATGAAGAGAGATAGAACATGAGAGGCTGAATGAAGTGAGTGAATGAAGAGGAGAGTGAATGAAGAGGAGAGAGGGAAATGAAGAGAGGAACAGAGGAGATGGGAATGAAGAGAGTGGGAATGAAGAGGAGAGGAACAAGAGAGGGATGAAGAGATTAAGAATGAAGAGAGTGGGAATGAAGAGGAGGGAGATGAAGAGAGTGGGAATGAGGAGAGTGGAATGAAGAGGAGAGTGGGAATGAAGAGAGGAATGAAGAGGAGAGTGGGAAATGAAGAGGAGAGGAACAAGAGAGTGGGACAGACAGAGTGGAAATGAAGATGAGAGCAGAATGAAGAGAGGAATAAGAGGAGAGGGAGAATGAAGAGAGGAGCAGAGACAAGAATAAGAGAGTGGAAATGAAGAGGAGAGTGGAAATGAAGAGGAGAACAAGAGGAGAGGAATGAAGGGGAGAGTGGGAATGAAGAGGAGAGTGGTTTGAAGAGGAGAGGAATGAAGAGGAGGAATGGAAGAGGAGTGGGAATGAAGAGGAGAATGGAATGAAGAGAGGAACAAGAGGAGCAAGAACAGAAGAGAGTGGGAATGAAGAGGAGAGGAATGAAGAGGAGAGTGGGAATGAAGAGGAGAGGAATGAAGAGAGTGGGAATGAAAGAGGAGAGGAATGAAGAGAGTTGAAATGAAGAGATGAGAATGGAAGAGAGACGGTGGAACAAGAGGAGAGAGGGAACAAGAGGAGAGAGGGAATGAGAGGAGAGGGAATGGAGAGAGGAAGGAAGAGGAGAGGAAATTGAAGAGGAGAGTGGAATGAAGAGGAGAGGAAAGAAGATGAGTGGGAATGAAGATGAGAGTGGAACAAGAGGAGGAGGGAATGAAGAGGAGATAAATGAAGAACAGAGTGGAATGGAGAGAGTGGGTCAGAAGAGGGAGAGTGGGAATGAAGAAGAGAATGGGAATGAAGAGGAGGAGGGAATGAAGAGGGAGGAACAAGGAGGAGAGGAACAGAGGAGGGAATGAAGAGGAGAGGAAATGAAGAGAGAGGAAGCAAGAGAGGAATGAAGTGGAGAGTGGGAATGAAAAGGAGATGGGAACATGGAGAGTTGAATGAAGAGGAGAGTGGGAATGAAGAGGATGGTAGGAATGAAGAGAAGAGTGGGAATGAAGAGATGGGAACTAAAGAGGAGAGAATGGAGAGTGTGGAAATGAAGCAGGAGGGAATGAAGAGGAGGAACAAGAGGAGTGGGAATGAAGAGAGGAACAAGAAAGGAAATGAAGAGGAGAGTGGGAATGAAGAGAGTGGGGAAGGAAGAGGAGGAGGAGTGTGGCTGAAGAGGAGCAACGAAGAGGAGAGTGGAATTGGTGGAGGAGAGGAAATCAGGAGGAATGCAGGAATGAAGAGGAGGCAGGGGAATGACGGAGGAGGTAGGAACGAAGGAGGAGGAAATGAAGAGGAGAGGAATGAAGAGGGAGAGGAATGGGAAGAGAGTGGGAATGAAGAGGAGAAAATGGAATGAAGAGGAGAGTGGGAATGAAGAGAGTGGGAATGAAGAGGAGGAACATGGAGAGTTGGAATGAAGGGAGGGAAATGGAGAGAGTGGGTGAATGAAGAGGAGGAGGGAATGAAGAGGAGAGTGGGAATGAAGAGAGAGGAATGAAGAGAGTGTGTGAATGAGTGAGTGAATGAAACAGAGGGAAACGAAGAGATTAAGAATGAAGAGAGTGAATGAAGAGAGAGTGAATGAAGAGAGTGAATGAAGAGGAGAGTGGGAATGAAGAGAGAGGAATGAAAAGAGAGAGGA
Organism: Ascarosepion bandense; assembly: GCA_037127315.1. Lineage (NCBI taxonomy): Eukaryota > Metazoa > Mollusca > Cephalopoda > Sepiida > Sepiidae > Ascarosepion > Ascarosepion bandense. The sequence continues at coordinate 12,850 of JBBBDQ010013290.1, forward strand.
ATGAAGAGGAGAGGGAATGAAGAGGAGAGAGGAACAAGAGAGTGGGAATGAAGATGAGAGTGGGGACCATATTTAGGGTGAGTGGGAATGAAGAGAGTGGGAATGAAGAGGAGAGAGGGAATGAAGAGGTGAGTGGAAATTGAGAGAGTAAGAATGAAGAGAGAGTGGGAATGAAGAGAGAGGGAATGAAGAGGATAGTGGGGGAATGAAGAGAGGAGGGAATGAAGGGAGATGGGAATGAGGAGAGTGGGAATGAAGAGAGAGGAAGGAAAGAGGGAGTATGTGAATGAAGAGGAGGCAGAATGAAGAGGAGAATGAATGAAGAGAGGGGAATGAAGAGGAGGGAGTGAATGAAGAGAGGGAATGAAGAGAAAGAAGGAAGAAGAGGGAGTGGAATGAAGAGGAGGGAATGAAGATAGAATGAAGGAGAGGGAATGAAGAGGAGAGTTGGAATGAAGAGAGCGAGAATGAAGAGGAGATTGGGTAGGAATGAAGAGAGAGAGGGAATGAAGGAGGAGAGAGGAACAAGAGAGAGTGGGAATGGAGAGAGGGAATGAAGAGGAGAGTGAATTGAAGAGGAGAGTGGGAATGAAGAGGGAGAGTGGACAATGAAGATGA
>JBBBDQ010013295.1:0-10757 GCA_037127315.1 Ascarosepion bandense
GCTATTCTTAGCTTCATTTAAAGTCAAGCTTATTCTTAGGTTAATAAAGAACCTAAGCTATTCTTAGCTTCATTTAAAGTCAAACTTATTCTTAGGTTAATAAAGAACCTAAGCTATTCTTAGCTTCATTTAAAGTCAAACTTATTCTTAGGTTAATAATAAAGAACCTAAGCTATTCTTAGCTTCATTTAAAGTAAAACTTATCTTAGGTTAATATAGAACCTAAGCTATTCTTAGCTTCATTTAAAGTCAAGCTTATTCTTAGGTTAATATAGAACCTAAGCTATTCTTAGCTTCATTTAAAAGTCAAACTTATTCTTAGGTTATTAAAGAACCTAAGCTATTCTTAGCTTCATTTAAGAAGTCAAACTTATTCTTAGGTTAATAAAGAACCTAAGCTATTCTTAGCTTCATTTAAAGTCAAACTTATTCTTAGGTTAAATAACCTAAGCTATTCTTAACTTCATTTAAAGTAAAACTTATTCTTAGGTTAATATAGAACCTAAGCTATTCTTAACTTCATTTAAAGTCAAACTTATTCTTAGGTTAATAAAGAACCTAAGCTATTCTTAGCTTCATTTAAAGTCAAACTTATTCTTAGGTTAATATAGAACCTAAACTATTCTCCTTCATTTAAAGTCAAATTTATTCTAAGGTTAATAAAGAACCTTAGCTATTCTTAGCTTCATTTAAAGTCAAACTTATTCATAGGTTAATATAGAACCTAAGCTATTCTTAGCTTCATTTAAAGTCAAACTTATTCTTAGGTTAATATAGAACCTAAGCCCTGACTAACTTCATTTAAAGTCAAACTTATTCTTAGGTTAATAAAAGAACCTAAGCTATTCTTAGCTTCATTTAAAGTCAAACTTATTCTTAGGTTAATATAGAACCTAAGCTATTCCTTAACCATTTAAAGTCAAACTTATTCTTAGGTTAATATAGAACCTAAGCTATTCTTAGCTTCATTTAAAGTCAAACTTATTCTTAGGTTAATATAGACCTAAGCTATTCTTAGCTTCATTTAAAGTCAAACTTATTCTTAGGTTAATATAGAACCTAAGCTATTCTAAGCTTCATTTAAAGTAAAACTTATTCTTGGAGTTAATATAGAACCTAAGCTATTCTGCTTCATTTAAAGTCAAACTTATTCTTAGGTTAATAAAGAACCTAAGCTATTCTTAGCTTCATTTAAAGTCAAACTTATTCTTAGGTTAATAAAGAACCTAGCTATTCTTAGCTTCATTTAAAGTCAAACTTATTCTTAGTTAATATAGAACCTAAGCTATTCTTAGCTTCATTTAAAGTCAAACTTATTCTAGGTTAACAAAGAACCTAAGCCATTCTTAGCTTCATTTAAAGTCAAACTTATTTCATGTTAATAAAGAACCTAAGCTAATTCTTAGCTTCATTTAAAGTTTAAATTCCATTTTAACGTTACATAAAGAACCTAAGCTATTTCAAATGCTTCATTTAAAGCTTTCTAAACTTATTCTTAGGTTAATAAAGAACCTAAGCTATTCTTAGCTTCATTTAAAGTCAAACTTATTCTTAGGTTAATAAAGAACCTAAGCTATTCTTAGCCTATTTAAAGTCAAACTTATTCTTAGGTTAATAAAGAAATCCACAATGCCCAGCTTCATTTAAAGTCAAACTTATTCTTAGGTTATTAAAGAACCTAAGCTATTCTTAGCTTCATTTAAAGTCAAACTTATTCTTAGGTTAATAAAGAACCTAAGCTATTCTTAGCTTCATTTAAAGTCAACAAAACTTATTCATAGGCTAATAAAGAACCTAAGCTATTCTTAGCTTCATTTAAAGTCAACCTATTCATAGGTTAATAAAGAACCCATTATTCTTAGCCTACTTAAAGTCAAACTTATTTCAGGTTAATAAAGAACCTTAGCTATTCTTAGCTTCATTTAAAGTCAAACTTATTCATAGGGTTAATAAAGAACCTAAGCTATTCTTAGCTTTCATTTAAAGTCAAACTAATTCTTATGTTAACAAAGAACATAAGCTATTTCACTCTTCATTTAAAGTCAAAACTTATTCTAACGTTAATAAAGAACCTAAGCTATTCTTAGCTTCATTTAAAGTCAAACTTATTTCCTTAGGTTAATAAAAGAACCTAAGCTATTCTTAGCTTCATTTAAAGTCAAACTTATTCTTAGGTTAATAAAAGAACCTAAGCTATTCTTAGCTTCATTGAAAGTCAAAATTATTCTTAGGTTAATAAAGAACCTAAGCTATTCTTAGCTTCATTTAAAGTCAAACTTATTCTTAGGTTAATAAAGAACTCAAGCTATTCTTAGCTTCATTTAAAGTCAAACTTATTCTTAGGTTAATAAAGAACCTAAGCTATTCTTAGCTTCATTTAAAGTCAAACTTATTCTTGAAAATAATATAGAACCCAAGCTATTCTTAGCTTCATTTAAAGTCAAACTTATTCTAGGGTTAATATAGAACCTAAGCTATTCTTAGCTTCATTTAAAGTCAAACTTATTCTTAGGTTAATAAAGAACCTGCTTATTCTATTTCATTTAAAGTCAAACTTATTCTTAGGTTAATAAAGAACCTAAGCTATTCTTAGCTTCATTTAAAGTCAAATTTATTCTAAGGTTAATAAAGAACCTAAGCTATTCTTAGCTTCATGTAAATTCAAAACTTATCCTTAGGTTAATATAGAACCTAAGCTATTCTTAGCTTCATTTAAAAGTCAAACTTATTCTTAGGTTAATAAAGAACCTAAGCTATCTCTAGCTTCATTTAAAGTCAAACTTATTCTAAGGTTAATATAGAACCTAAGCTATTCTAAGCTTCATTTAAAGTCAAAGTTATTTTAGGTTAATAAAGAACCTAAGCTATTCTTAGTTTCATTTAAAACAACTTATTCTTAGGGTTAATAAAGAACCTAAGCTATTCTTTTTAGCTTCATTTAAAGTCAAACTTATTCTCTTAGGTTAATAAAGAACCTAAGCTATTCTTAGCTTCATTTAAAGTCAAACTTATTCATAGGTTAATAAAGAACCTAAGCTATTCTTAGCTTCCATTTAAAGTCAAACTTATTCATAGGTTAATAAAAAACCTAAGCTATTTAAAGTCAAACTTATTCTTAGGTTAATAAAGAACCTAAGCTATTCTTAGCTTCATTTAAAGTCAAACTTATTCTTAGGTTAATATAGAACCTAAGCTATTCTTAGCTTCATTTAAAGTCAAACTTATTCTTAGGTTAATAGAACCTAAGCTATTCTTAGCTTCATTTAAAGTCAAACTTATTCATAGGTTAATAAAGAACTTAAGCTATTCTTAGCTTCATTTAAAGTCAAACTTATTCTTAGGTTAATATAGAACCTAAGCTATTCTTAGCTTCATTTAAAGTCCAAACTTATTCATAGGTTAATAAAGAACCTAAGCTATTCTTAGCTTCATTTAAAGTCAAACTTATTCTTAGGTTAATATAGAACCTAGCTATTCTTAGCTTCATTTCAAGTCAAACTTATTCTTAGGTTAATATAGAACCTAAGCTATTCTTAGCTTCATTTAAAGTCAAACTTATTCTTAGGTTAATATAGAACCTAAGCTATTTTTAGCTTAATTAAAGTCAAACTTATTCTTAGGTTAATATAGAACCTAAGCTATACTTAGCTTCATTTAAAGTCAAACTTATTCTTAGGTTAATATAGAACCTAAGCTATTCTTAGCTTCATTTAAAGTCAAACTTATTCTTAGGTTAATATAGAACCTAAGCTATTCTTAGCTTCATTTAAAAGTCAAACTTATTCTAAGGTTAATAAAGAACCTAAGCTATTCTTGAAAACTATTCAAAGTCAAACTTATTCTTAGGTTAATATAGAACCTAAGCTATTCTTAGCTTCATTTAAAGTCAAACTTATTCTTAGGTTAATATAGAACCTAAGCTATTCTTAGCTTCGTTTAAAGTCAAACTTATTCTTAGGTTAATATAGAACCTAAGCTATTCTTAGCTTCGTTTAAAGTCAAACTTATTCTTAGGTTAATATAGAGGGCCTAAGCTATTCTTAGCTTCATTTAAAGTCAAACTTATTCATAGGTTAATATAGAACCTAAGCTATTCTTAGCTTCATTTAAAGTCAAACTTATTCATAGGTTAATATAGAACCTAAGCTATTTCTTAGCTTCATTTAAAGTCAAACTTATTCTTAGGTTAATATAGAACCTAAGCTATTCTTAGCTTCATTTTAAAGTCAAACTTATTCATAGGTTAATATAGAACCTAAGCTATTCTTAGCTTCATTTTAAGTCCAAACTTATTCTTGAGTTAATACTAGAACCTAAGCTATTCTTAGCTTCATTTTAAAGTCAAACTTATTCTTAGGTTAATATAGAACCTAAGCTATTCTTAGCTTCATTTAAAGTCAAACTTATTCTTAGGTTAATATAGAACCTAAGCTATTCTTAGCTTCATTTAAAGTCAAATTTATTCTTAGGTTAATATAGAACCTAAGCTATTCTTAGCTTCATTTAAAGTCAAACTTATTCTTAGGTTAATATAGAACCTAAGCTATTCTTAGCTTCATTTAAAGTCAAACTTATTCTTAGGTTAATATAGAACCTAAGCTATTCTTAGCTTCATTTAAAGTCAAACTTATTCTTAGGTTAATATAGAACCTAAGCTATTCTTAGCTTCATTTAAAGTCAAACTTATTCTTAGGTAATATAGAACCTAAGCTATTCTTAGCTTCATTTAAAGTCAAACTTATTCTTAGGTTAATATAGAACCTAAGCTATTCTTAGCTTCATTTAAAGTCAAACTTATTCTTAGGTTAATATAGAACCTAAGCTATTCTTAGCTTCATTTAAAGTCAAACTTATTCTTAGGTTAATATAGAACCTAAGCTATTCTTAGCTTCATTTAAAGTCAAACTTATTCTTAGGTTAATATAGAACCTAAGCTATTCTTAGCTTCATTTAAAGTCAAACTTATTCTTAGGTTAATATAAGACCTAGCTATTCTTAGCTTCATTTAAAGTCAAACTTATTCTTAGGTTAATATAGAACTCGCTATTCTATGCTTCATTTAAAGTCAAACTTATTCTTAGGTTAATAAAGAACCAAAGCTATTCTTAGCTTCATTAAAAGTCAAACTTCTTCTTAGGTTAATATAGAAACTAAGCTATTCTTAGCTTCATTTAAAGTCAAACTTATTCTTAGGTTAATATAGAACCCTAAAGCTATTCTTAGCATTTAAAGTCAAACTTATTCTTAGGTTAATATAGAACCTAAGCTATTCTTAAGCTTCATTTAAAGTCAAACTTATTCTTAGGTTAATATAGAACCTAAGCTATTCTTAGCTTCATTTAAAGTCAAACTTATTCTTAGGTTAATATAGAACCTAAGCTATTCTTAACTTCATTTAAAGTCAAACTTATTCTTAGGTTAATATAGGAACCTAAACTATTCTTAACTTCATTTAAAGTCAAACTTATTCTTAAGAGTTAATAAAGAACCTAAGCTATTCTTAGCTTCATTTAAAGTCAAACTTATTCTTAGGTGTACCAGAACCTAAGCTATTCTTAGCTTAATTCAAAGTCAAAACATTCTTAGGTTAATATAGAACCTAAGCTATTCTTAGCTTCATTTAAAGTCAAACTTATTCTTAGGTTAATATAGAACCTAAAGCTATTCTTCATTTAAAGTCAAACTTATTCTTAGGTTAATATAGAACCTAAGCTATTCTTCATTTAAAGTCAAACTTATTCTTAGGTTAATATAGAACCTAAGCTATTCTTAGCTTCATTTAAAGTCAAATTTATTCTAAGGTTAATAAAAGACCTAAGCTATACTTAGCTTCATTTAAAGTCAAACTTGTTCTTAGGTTAATATAGAACCTAAGCTATTCTTAACTTCATTTAAAGTCAAACTTATTCTTAGGTTAATATAGAACATAAGCTATTCTTAGCTTCATTTAAAGTCAAACTTATTCTTAGGTTAATAAAAGAACCTAAGCTATTCTTAGCTTCATTAAAGTCAAACTTATTCTTAGGTTAATAAAGAACCTAAGCTATTCTTAACTTCATTTAAAATTAAAACTTATTCTTAGGTTAATATAGAACCTAAGCTATTCTTAGCTTCATTTAAAGTCAAACTTATTCTTAGGTTAATATAGAACCTAAGCTATTCTTAGCTTCATTTTAAAGTCAAACTAATTCATAGGTTAATAAAGAACCTAAGCTATTCTTTGCTTCATTTAAAGTCAAAATTATTCTTAGGGTTAATATAGAACCTAAGCTATTCTTAGCTTCATTTAAAGTCAAACTTATTCATAGGTTAATAAAGAACCTAAGCTATTCTTAGCTTCATTAAAGTCAAACTTATTCTTAGGTTAATATAGAACCTAAGCTATTCTTAGCTTCATTTAAAGTCAAACTTATTCTTAGGTTAATAAAGAACCTAAGCTATTCTTAGCTTCATTTAAAGTCAAACTTATTCTTAGGTTAATAAAGAACCTAAGCTATTCTTAGCTTCATTAGGTAAAACTTATTCTTAGGTTAATATAGAACCTAAGCTATTCTTAGCTTCATTTAAAGTCAAACTTATTCTTAGGTTAATATAGAACCTAATATTCTTAGCTTCATTTAAAGTCAAACTTATTCATAGGTTAATAAAGAACTTAAGCTATTCTTGGCTTCATTTAAAGTCAAACTTATTCTTGGGTTAATATAGAACTGAGCTATTCTTAGCTTCATTTAAAGTCAAACTTATTCTTAGGTCTAATAAAGAACCTAAGCTATTCTTAGCTTCATTTAAAGTCAAACTTATTCTTAGGTTAATATAGAACCTGGCTATTCTTAGCTTCATTTCAAGTCAAACTTATTCTTAGGTTAATATAGAACCTAAGCTATTCTTAGCTTCATTTTAAAGTCAAACTTATTCATAGGTTAATATAGAACCTAAGCTATTTTTAGCTTAATTAAAATCAAACTTATTCTTAGGTTAATAAAGAACCTAAGCTATTCTTAGCTTCATTTAAAGTCAGCTTATTCTTAGGTTAATAAAGGACCTAAGCTATTCTTAGCTTCATTTAAAGGCAAACTTATTCTTAGGTTAATATAGAACCTAAGCTATTCTTAGCTTCATTTAAAGTCAAACTTACTCTTAGGTTAATAAAGAACCTAAGCTATCTTAGCTTCATTTAAAGTCAAACTTATTCTAAGGTTAATATAGAACCTAAGCTATTCTTAGCTTCATTTAAAGTCAAACTTATTCATAGGTTAATAAAGAACCTAAGCTATTCTTAGCTTCATTTAAAGGTAAACTTGATATTCATAGGTTAATAAAGAACCTAAGCTATTCTTAGCTTCATTTAAGGTCAAACTTGTTCTTGAGTTAATATAGAACCTAAGCTATTTCTTAGCCTTCATTTAAAGTCAAACTTATTCATAGGTTAATATAGAACCTAGCTATTTTTAGCTTCATTTAAAGTCAAACTTATTCATAGGTTAATAAAGAACCTAAGCTATTCTTAGCTTCATTTAAAGTCAAACTTATTCTTAGGTTAATAAAAGAACCTAAGCTATTTTTAGCTTCATTTAAAGTCAAACTTATTCTTAGGTTAATAAAGAACCTAAGCTATTCTTAGCTTCATTTAAAGTCAAACTTATTCTTAGGTTAACATAGAACCTAAGCTATTCTTTAGCTTCATTTAAAGTCAAACTTATTCTTAGGTTAATATAGAACCTAAGCTATTCTTAGCTTCAGTTAAAGTCAAACTTATTCTTAGGTTATTAAAGAACCTAAGCTATTCTTAGCTTCAGTTAAAGTCAAACTTATTCTTAGGTTAATAAAGAACCTAAGCTATTCTTAGCTTCATTTAAAGTCAAACTTATTCTTAGGTTAATAAAGAACCCTAAGCTATTCTTAGCTTCATTTAAAGTCAAACTTATTCTTAGGTTAATAAAGGACCTAAGCTATTCTTAGCTTCATTTAAAGTCAAACTTATTCTAAGGTTAATAAAGAACCTAAGCTATTCTTAGCATCATTTAAAGTCAAACATATTCATGGGTTAATAAAGACTTTAGAAAGCTATTCTTAGCTTCATTTAAAGTCAAACTTATTCTTAGGTTAATAAAGAACCTAAGCTATTCTTAGCTTCATTTAAAGTCAAACTTATTCATAGGTTAATAAAGAACCTAAGCTATTCTTAGCTTCATTTTAAAGTCAAACTTATTCTTAGGTTAATAAAGAACCTAAGCTATTCTTAGCTTCATTTCAAGTCAAACTTATTCTTAGGTTAATATAGAACCTAAGCTATTCTTAGCTTCATTTAAAGTCAAACTTATTCATAGGTTAATATAGAACCTAAGCTATTTTTTAGCTTAATTAAAATCAAACTTATTCTTAGGTTAATAAAGAACCTAAGCTATTCTTAGCTTCATTTAAAGTCAAACTTATTCTTAGGTTAATAAAGGACCTAAGCTATTCTTAGCTTCATTTAAAGTCAAACTTCTTCTTAGGTTAATATAGAACCTAAGCTATTCTTAGCTTCATTTTAAAGTCAAACTTATTCTTAGGTTAATATAGAACCTAAGCTATTCTTAGCTTCATTTAAAGTCAAACTTATTCTTAGGTTAATATAGAACCTAAGCTATTCTGCTTCATTTCAGAATCAAACTTATTCTTAGGTTAATATAGAACCTAAGCTATTCTTAGCTTCATTTAAAGTCTGACTTATTCATAGGTTAATATAGAACCTAAGCTATTTTTAGCTTAATTAAAATCAAACTTATTCTTAGGTTAATAAAGAACCTAAGCTATTCTTAGCTTCATTTAAAGTCAAACTTATTCTTAGGTTAATAAAGGACCTAAGCTATTCTTAGCTTCATTTAAAGGCAAACTTATTCTTAGGTTAATATAGAACCTAAGCTATTCTTAGCTTCATTTTAAAGTCAAACTTACTCTTAGGTTAATAAGAACCTAAGCTATCTTAGCTTCATTTAAAGTCAAGCTTATTCTAAGGTTAATATAGAACCTAAGCTATTCTTAGCTTCATTTAAAGTCAAACTTATTCATAGGTTAATAAAGAACCTAAGCTATTCTTAGCTTCATTTAAAGTCAAACTTATTCATAGGTTAATAAAGAACCTAAGCTATTCTTAGCTTCATTTTAAGATCAAACTTGTTCTTAGGTTAATATAGAACCTAAGCTATTCTTAGCTTCATTTAAAAAGTCAAACTTATTCATAGGTTAATATAGAACCTAAGCTATTTTTAGCTTCATTTAAAGTCAAACTTATTCATAGGTTAATAAAGAACCTAAGCTATTCTTAGCTTCATTTAAAGTCAAACTTATTCTTAGGTTAATAAAGAACCTAAGCTATTTTTAGCTTCATTTTAAAGTCAAACTTATTCTTAGGTTAATAAAGAACCTAAGCTATTCTTAGCTTCATTTAAAGTCAAACTTATTCTTAGGTTAATATAGAACCTAAGCTATTCTTAGCTTCATTTAAAGTCAAACTTATTCTTAGGTTAATATAGAACCTAAGCTATTCTTAGCTTCAGTTAAAGTCAAACTTATTCTTAGAGGTTAATAAAGAACCTAAGCTATTCTTAACTAGATTAAAGTCAAACTTATTCTTAGGTTAATAAAGAACCTAAGCTATTCTTAGCTTCATTTAAAGTCAAACTTATTCTTAGGTTAATAAAGAACCTAAGCTATTCTTAGCTTCATTTAAAGTCAAACTTATTCTTAGGTTAATAAAGGACCTAAGCTATTCTTAAGCTTCATTTAAAGTCAAACTTATTCTAAAGGTTAATAAAGAACCTAAGCTATTCTTAGCATCATTTAAAGTCAAACATATTCATAGGTTAATAAAGAACCTAAGCTATTCTTAGCTTCATTTAAAGTCAAACTTATTCTTAGGTTAATAAAGAACCTAAGCTATTCTTAGCTTCATTTAAAGTCAAACTTATTCATAGGTTAATAAAGAACCTAAGCTATTCTTGCTTCATTTAAAGTCAAACTTATTCTTAGGTTAATAAAGAACCTAAGCTATTCTTAGCTTCATTTCAAGTCAAACTTATTCTTAGGTTAATATAGAACCTAAGCTATTCTTAGCTTCATTTAAAGTCAAACTTATTCATAGGTTAATATAGAACCTAAGCTATTTTTAGCTTAATTAAAATCAAACTTATTCTTAGGTTAATAAAGAACCTAAGCTATTCTTAGCTTCATTTAAAGTCAAACTTATTCTTAGGTTAATAAAGGACCTAAGCTATTCTTAGCTTCATTTAAAGTCAAACTTCTTCTTAGGTTAATATAGAACCTAAGCTATTCTTAGCTTCATTTAAAGTCAAACTTATTCTTAGGTTAATATAGAACCTAAGCTATTCTTAGCTTCATTTAAAGTCAAACTTATTCTTAGGTTAATATAGAACCTAAGCTATTCTTAAGCTTCATTTAAAGTCAAACTTATTCTTAGGTTAATATAGAACCTAAGCTATTCTTAGCTTCATTTAAAGTCAAACTTATTCTTAGGTTAATATAGAACCTAAGCTATTCTGCTTCATTTAAAGTCAAATTTATTCTAAGGTTAATAAAGAACCTAAGCTATTCTTAGCTTCATTTTTAAAGTCAAAACTTATTCTTAGGTTAATATGAATAAATATTCTTAACTTCATTTAAAGTCAAACTTATTCTTAGGTTAATATAAGACATAAGCTATTCTTAGCTTCATTTAAAGTCAAACTAATTCATAGGTTAATAAAGAACCTAAGCTA
>JBBBDQ010013297.1:0-18453 GCA_037127315.1 Ascarosepion bandense
GGAGTTAATAAAGAACCTCAGCTATTCTTAGCTTCATTTAAAGTCAAACTTATTCTTAGGTTAATAAAGAACCTAAGCTGTTCTTAGCTTCATTTAAAGTCAAACTTATTCTTAGGTTAATAAAGAACCTAAGCTATTCTTAGCTTCATTTAAAGTCAAACTTATTCTTAGGTTAATATAGAACCTAAGCTATTCTTAGCTTCATTTAAAGTCAAACTTATTCTTAGGTTAATAAAGAACCTAAGCTATTCTTAGCTTCATTTAAAGTCAAACTTATTCTTAGGTTAATAAAGAACCTAAGTTATTCTTAGCTTCATTTAAAGTCAACTATTCTTAGGTTAATATAGAACCTAAGCTTGTCTTAGCTTCATTTAAAGTCAAACTTATTCTTAGGTTAATAAAGAACCTAAGCTATTCTTAGCTTCATTTTAAAGTCAAACTTATTTGTGGTTAATATAGAACCTAAGCTATTCTTAGCTTCATTTAGTCAAACTTATTCTTAGGTTAATATAGAACCTAAGCTATTCTTTAGCTTCATTTAAAGTCAAACTTATTCTTAGGTTAATAAAGAACCTGGGTTATTCTTGTAGTTTCATTTAAAGTCAAACTTATTCTAGGTTAATAAAGAACCCAAGCTATTCTTAGCTTCATTTGCAAACTTATTCTTAGGTTAATATAGAACCTAAGCTATTCTTAGCTTCATTTAAAGTCAAAATTATTCTTAGGTTAATAAAGAACCTAAGCTATTCTAGCTTCATTTAAAGTCAAACTTATTCTTAGGTTAATATAGAACCTAAGCTTTATTCTTAGCTTCATTTAAAGTCAAACTTATTCTTAGGTTAATAAAGAACCTAAGCTATTCTTAGCTTCATTTAAAGTCAAACGTATTCTTAGGTTAATAGTACCTAAGCTATTCTTAGCTTCATTTGTGCCAAACTTATTCTTAGGTTATTATAGAACCCAAGCTATTCTTAGCTTCATTTAAAGTCAAACTTATTCTTAGGTTAATAAAGAACCTAAGCTATTCTTAGCTTCATTTAAAGTCAAACTTATTCTTAGGTTAATATAGAACTCAAGCTATTCTTAGCTTCATTTAAAGTAAAACTTATTCTTAGGTTAACATATAACCTTGCTATTCTTAGCTTCATTTAAAGTCAAACTTATTCTTAGGTTAATAAAGAACTCCAAGCTATTCTAGCTTCATTTAAAGTCAAACTTATTCTTAGTTTACTAGAACCTAAGCTATTTTACTACATTTAAAGTCAAACTTATTTTAGGTTAATAAAGAACCTAAGCTATTCTTAGCTTCATTTAAAGTCAAACTTATTCTTAGGTTAATATAGAACCTAAGCTTATTCTTAGCTTCATTTAAGCAAACTTATTCTTAGGTTAATATAGAACCTAAGCTATTCTTAGCTTCATTTAAAGTCAAACTTATTTAGTTAATAAAGAACCTGTTTATTCTTAGTTTCATTTAAAGTCAAACTTATTCTTAGGTTAATATAGAACCTAAGCTATTCTTAGCTTCATTTAAAGTCAAACTTATTCTTAGGTTAATAAAGAACCTAAGCTATCTTTAGCTTCATTTAAAGTCAAACTTATTCTTAGGTTAATATAGAACCTAAGCTATTCTTAGCTTCATTTAAAGTCAAACTTATTCTTAGGTTAATAAAGAACCTAAGCTATTCTTAGCTTCATGTAAAGTCAAACTTATTCTTAGGTTAATATAGAACCTAAGCTATTCTTAGCTTCATTTAAAGTCAAACTGCCCTTAGGTTAATATAGTACCTAAGCTATTCTTAGCTTCATTTAAAGTCAAACTTATTCTTAGGTTAATAAAGAACCTGGGCTATTCTTAGCTTCATTTAAAGTCAAACTATTCTTGGTTAATATAGAACCTAAGCTATTCTTAGCTTCATTTAAAGTCAAACTTATTCTTAGGTTAATAAAGAACCTAAGCTATTCTTAGCTTCATTTTTTAAAGTCAAACTTATTCTAAGGTTAATATAGAACCTAAGCTATTCTTAGCTTCATTTAAAGTCAAACTTATTCTTAGTTAATAAAGAACCTAAGCTATTCTTAGCTTCATTTAAAGTCAAACTTATTCTAAGGTTAATATAGAACCTAAGCTATTCTTAGCTTCATTTAAAGTCAAACTATTCTTAGGTTAATATAGAACCTAAGCTATTCTTAGCTTCATTTAAAGTCAAACTTATTCTTGTGGTTAATAAAGAACCTAAGCTATTCTTAGCTTCATTTAAAGTCAAACTTATTCTAAGGTTAATATAGAACCCAAGCTATTCTTAGCTTCATTTAAAGTCAAACTTATTCTTAGAAGTTAATAAAGAACCTAAGCTATTCTTAGTTTCATTTAAAGTCAAATTATTTCTAAGGTTAAGTAGAACCTAAGCTATTCTTAGCTTCATTTAAAGTCAAACTTATTCTTAGGGTTAATAAAGAACCTAAGCTATTCTTAGCTTCATTTAAAGTAAAACTTATTCTTAGGTTAATATAGAACCTAAGCTAATTTTTGCTTTCCATTTAAAGTCAAACTTATTCTTAGGTTAATAAAGAACCTAAGCTATTCTTAGCTTCATTTAAAGTCAAACTTATTCTTAGGTTAATATAGAACCAAGTTACCTTTAGCCATTTAAAGTCAAACTTATTCTTAGGTTAATAAAGAACCTAAGCTATTCTTAGCTTCATTTAAAGTCAAACTTATTCTTAGGTTAATATAGAACCTAAGCTATTCTTAGCTTCATTTAAAGTCAAACTTATTCTTAGGTTAATAAAGAACCTAAGCTATTCTTAGCTTCATTTAAAGTCAAACTTATTCTTAGGTTAATAAAGAACCTACGTATTCTTAGCTTCATTTAAAGTCAAACTTATTCTTAGGTTAAAAGAACCTAAGCTATTCTTAGCTTCATGTAAAGTCAAACTTATTCTTAGGTTATAGAACCTAAGCTATTCTTAGCTTCATTTAAAGTCAAACTTATTCTTAGGTTATTGGTAGAACCTAAGCTATTCTTAGCTTCATTTAAAGTCAAACTTATTCTTAGGTTAATAAAGAACCTAAGCTATTCTTAGCTTCATTTAAAGTCAAACTTATTCTTAGGGTTAATTTACAGAACCTAAGCTATTCTTAGCTTCATTTAAAGTCAAACTTATTCTTAGGTTAATAAAGAACCAAGCTATTCTTAGCTTCATTTAAAAGTCAAACTGACTTAAGTTAGTTAATATAGAACCTAAGTTATTCTTAGCTTCATTTAAAGTCAAAACTTATTCTTAGGTTAATAAAGAACCTAAGCTATTCTTAGCTTCATTTAAAGTCAAACTTATTCTTAGGTTAATAAAGAACCTAAGCTATTCTAGCTTCATTAAAGTCAAACTTATTCTTAGGTTAATATAGAACCTAAGCTATTCTTAGCTTCATTTAAAGTCAAACTTATTCTTAGGTTAATAAAGAAACTAAGCTATTCTTAGCTTCATTTAAAGTCAAACTTATTCTTAGGTTAATAAAGAACCTAAGCTATTCTTAGCTTCATTTAAAGGTAAAACTTATTCTTAGGTTAATATAGAACCTAAGCTATTCTTAGCTTCATTTAAAGTCAAAATTTTTCTTAGGTTAATAAAGAACCTAAGCTATTCTTAGCTTCATTTAGTCAAACTTATTCTAAGGTTAATATAGAACCTCTAAGCTATTCTTAGCTTCATTTAAAGTCAAACATATTCTTAGGTTAATAAAGAACCTAAGCTATTCTTAGCTTCATTTAAAGTCAAACTTATTCTTAGGTTAATATAGAACCTAAGCTATTCTAGTTTCATTTAAAGTCAAACTTATTCTTAGGTTAGACAAAGAACCTAAGCTATTCTTAGCTTCATTTAAAGTCAAACTTATTCTTAGGTTAATAAAGAACCTAAGCTATTCTTAGCTTCATTTAAGTCAAACTTATTCTTAGGTTAATATAGAACCTAAGCTATTCTTAGCTTCATTTAAAGTCAAACTTATTCTTAGGTTAATAAAGAACCTAAGCTATTCTTAGCTTCATTTAAAGTCAAACTTATTCTTAGTTAATAAAGAACCTAAGCTATTCTTAGCTTCATTTAAAGTCAAATTATTCTTAGGTTAATATAGAACCTAAGCTATTCTTAGCTTCATTTAAAGTCAAACTTATTCTTAGGTTAATAAAGAACCTAAGCTATTCTTAGCTTCATTTAAAGTCAAACTTATTCTTAGGTTAATATAGAACCTAAGTTATTCTTAGCTTCATTTAAAGTCAAACTTATTCTTAGGTTAATAAAGAACCTAAGCTATTCTTAGCTTCATTAAAGTCAACTTTTATTCTTAGTTAATATAGAACCTAAGCTATTCTTAGCTTCATTTAAAGTCAAACTTATCTTTTTCCTTAGGTTAATAAAGAACCTAAGCTATTCTTAGCTTCATTTAAAGTCAAATCTGTATTCTTAGGTTAATAAAGAACCTAAGCTATTCTTAGCTTCATTTAAAGTCAAACTTATTCTTAGGTTAATATACAACCTAAGCTATTCTTAGCTTCATTTAAAGTCAAACTTATTCTTAGTTAATAAAGAACCTAAGCTATTCTTAGCTTCATTTAAAGTCAACCATTCTACATATAAACTTAAGCTATTCTTAGCTTCATTTAAAGTCAAACTTATTCTTAGTTAATAAAGAACCTAAGCTATTCTTAGCTTCATTTAAAGTCAAACTTATTCTTAGGTTAATAAAGAACCTAAGCTATTCTTAGCTTCATTTGGTCAAACTTATTCTTAGGTTAATATAGAACCTGCTTATTCTTAGCTTCATTTAAATTCAAACTTATTCTTAGGTTAATAAAGAACCTAAGCTATTCTTAGCTTCATTTAAATTCAAACTTATTCTTGAAGTTACGTAAAGAACCTAAGCTATTCTTAGCTTCATTTAAAGTCAAACTTATTCTTAGGTTAATATAGGGAACCAAGCTATTCTTAGCTTCATTTAAAGTCAAACTTAATCTTTAGGTTAATAAAGAACCTAAGCTATTCTTAGCTTTCATTTAAAGTCAAACTTATCTTTAGGTTAATAAAGAACCTAAGCTATTCTTAGCTTCATTTAAAAGTCAAACATATTCTTAGGTTAATATAGAACCTAAGTTGCATTCTTGCTTTCATTTAAAGCCAAACATATTTCTAGGTTAATAAAGAACCTAAGCTATTCTTAGCTTCATTTAAAGTCAAACTTGTTCTGTGGTTAATAAAGAACCTAGTTTACCTTAGCTTCATTTAAAGTCAAACTTATTCTTAGGTTAATATATGTAATCCTAAGCGTATTCTTAGCTTCATTTAAAGTCAAACATATTCTTAGGTTAATAAAGAACCTAAGCTATCTTAGTTTCATTTAAAGTCAAACTTATTTTTAGTTAATATAGAACCTAAGCTATTCTTAGCTTCATTTAAAGTCAAACTCATTCTTAGGTTAATAGAGAACCTAAGCTATTCTTAGCTTCATGTAAGTCAAACTTGCCTCTTCTAAGGTTAATATAGAACCTAAGCTATTCTTAGCTTCATTTAAAGTCAAACTTATTCTTAGGTTAATAAAGAACCCAAGTTACACTTTAGCTTCATTTAAAGCCAAACTTATTCTTAGGTTAATAAAGAACCAAGCTATTCTTAGCTTCATTTAAAGTCAAACTTATTCTTAGGTTAATATGAACCAAGCTATTCTTAGCTTCATTTAAAGTCAAACTTATTCTTTAGTTAATAAAGAACCTAAGCTATTCTTAGCTTCATTTAAAGTCAAACTTATTCTAAGGTTAATATAGAACCTGCTATTCTTTAGCTTCATTTAAAGTCAAACTTATTCTTAGGTTAATAAAGAACCTAAGCTATTCTTAGCTTCATTTAAAGTCAAACTTATTCTAAGGTTAATATAGAACCTAAGCTATTCTTAGCTTCATTTAAAGTCAAACTTATTCTTAGGTTAATATAGAACTCAGTGCTTCATTTGCATTTCATTTAAAGTCAAACTTATTCTTAGGTTAATAAAGAACCTAAGCTATTCTTAGCTTCATTTAAAGTCAAACTTATTCTATTATTAATATAGAACCAAGCTATTTTAGCCTACTTAAAGTCAACCTGACTTTAGTTAATAAAGAACCTAAGCTATTCTTAGCTTCATTTAAAGTCACCAACATTCTGGTTAGTTAATATAGAACCTAAGCTATTCTTAGCTTCATTTAAAGTCAAACTTATTCTGAGGTTAATAAAGAACCTAAGCTATTCTTAGCTTCATTTAAAGTAAAACTTATTCTTAGGTTAATATAGAACCTAAGCTATTCTTAGCTTCATTTAAAGTCAAACTTATTTTAGGTTAATAAAGAACCTAAGCTATTCTTAGCTTCATTTAAAGCTGCACCTATTCTTAGGTTAATATAGAACCAAGCTATTCTTAGCTTCATTTAAAGTCAAACTTATTCTTAGTTAATAAAGAAACCTAAGCTATTCTTAGCTTCATTTAAAGTCAAACTTAGATTCTCTTTGGTTAATATAGAACCTAAGCTATTCTTAGCTTCATTTAAAGTCAAACTTATTCTTAGGTTAATAAAGAAACCCTGGGTTACTCTCCTTAGCTTCATTTAAAGTCAAACTTATTCTTAGGTTAATAAAGAACCTAAGCTATTCTTAGCTTCATTTAAAGTCAAACTTATTCTTAGGTTAATAAAGAACCTAAGCTATTCTGCAGCTTCATGTAAAGTCAAACTTATTCTTAGGTTAATATATGGAACTGCTATTCTTAGCTTCATTTAAAGTCAAACTTATTCTTAGGTTAATATAGAACTCAAGCTATTCTTAGCCATTTTTTAAAGTCAAACTTATTCTTAGGTTAATAAAGAACCTAAGTCATTCTTAGCTTCATTTAAAGTCAAACTTATTCTTAGGGAAAGCTATAGAACCTAAGCTATTCTTAGTTTATTTAAAGTCAAACTTATTCTTAGGTTAATAAAGAACCTTCCAAGCTATTCTTAGCTTCATTTAAAGTCAAACTTATTCTAAGGTTAATATAACTCAAGCTATTCTTAGCTTCATTTAAAGTCAAACTTATTTTAGGGTTAATAAAGAACCTAAGCTATTCTTAGCTTCATTTAAAGTCAAACTTATTCTTAGGTTAATAAAGAACCTAAGCTATTCTTAGCTTCATTTAAAGTCAAACTTATTCTTAGGTTAATATAGAACTCAATACTCTTAGCTTCATTTAAAGTCAAACTTATTCTTAGGTTAATAAAGAAACTAAGCTATTCTTAGCTTCATTTAAAGTCAAACTTATTCTTAGGTTAATAAAGAACCTAAGCTATTCTTAGCTTCATTTAAAGTAAAACTTATTCTTAGTTAATATAGAACCTAAGCTATTCTTAGCTTCATTTAAAGTCAAAATTTTTCTTAGGTTAATAAAGAACCTATTGCCTATTTCATTTAAAGTCAAACTATTCTAAGGTTAATATAGAACCTAGTTACTCTTAGCTTCATTTAAAGTCAAACATATTCTTAGGTTAATAAAGAACCTAAGCTATTCTTAGCTTCATTTAAAGTCAAACTTATTCTTAGGTTAATATAGAACCCAATAGCTCTAGCTTCATTTGTAAGCCAAACTTATTCTTAGGTTAATAAAGAACCTAAGCTATTCTTAGCTTCATTTAAAGTCAAACTTATTCTTAGTTAATAAAGAACCTAAGCTATTCTTAGCTTCATTTAAAGTCAAACTTATTCTAAGGTTAATATAGAACCTGTTTATTCTTAGCTTCATTTAAAGTCAAACTTATTCTTAGGTTAATAAAGAACTCAAGTTGCCTTTAGCTTCATTTAAAGTCAAATTATTCTAAGGTTAATATAGAACCTAAGCTATTCTTAGTCATTTAAAGTCAAACTTATTCTAGGTTAATAAAGAACCTAAGCTATTCTAGCTTCATTTAAAGTCAAACTTATTCTTAGGGTTAATAAAGAACCTAAGCTATTCTTAGCTTCATTTAAAGTCAAATTATTCTAAGGTTAATATAGAACTAAGCTGACTTAGCTTCATTTAAAGTCAAACTTATTCTTAGGTTAATAAAGAACCTAAGCTATTCTTAGCTTCATTTAAAGTAAAACTTATTCTTAGGTTAATATAGAACCTAAGCTATTCTTAGCTTCATTTAAAGTCAAACTTATTCTTAGGTTAATGGTAAGAACCTAAGCTATTCTTAGCTTCATTTAAAGTCAAACTTATTCTTAGGTTACATAGAACCTAAGCTATTCTTAGCTTCATTTAAAGTCAAACTTATTCTTAGGTTAATAAAGAACCTAAGCTATTCTTAGCTTCATTTAGTGTCAAACTATTCTTAGGTTAATATAGAACCTAAGCTATTCTTAGCTTCATTTAAAGTCAAACTTATCTAGGGTTAATAAAGAACCTAAGCTATTCTTAGCTTCATTTAAAGTCAAACTTATTCTTTAGGTTAATGTTGTTCCAAGCTATTCTTAGCTTCATTTAAAGTCAAACTTATTCTTAGGTTAATAAAGAACCTAAGCTATTCTTAGCTTCATGAAAGTCAAACTATTCTTATAGGTTAAGAGTGTAGAACCCAAGCTATTCTTAGCTTCATTTAAAGTCAAACTTATTCTTAGGTTAATATAGAACCTGCTTGGTTTTAGCCTACTTAAAGTCAAACTTATTCTTAGGTTAATAAAGAACCTAAGCTATTCTTAGCTTCATTTAAAGTCAAACTTATTCTTAGGTTAATATAGAACCTAGTTACTCTTAGCTTCATTTAAAGTCAAACTTATTCTTAGGTTAATAAAGAACCTAAGCTATTCTTAGCTTCATTTTAAAGTCAAACTTATTCTAAGGTTAATATAGAACCTAAGCTATTCTTAGCTTCATTTAAAGTCAAACTTATTTTTAGGTTATCAAAGAAACCTGTTTTTATTCTTAGCTTCATTTAAAGTCAAACTTATTCTTAGGTTAATAAAGAACCTAAGCTATTCTTAGCTTCTATTTAAAGTCAAACTTATTCTTAGGTTAATATAGAACCTAAGCTATTCTTAGCTTCATTTAAAGTCAAACTTATTCTTAGGTTAATAAAGAAACTTAAGCCATTCTTAGCTTCATTTAAAGTCAAACTTATTCTTAGGTTAATAAAGAACCTGGCCATTCTTAGCTTCATTTAAGTAAAACTTATTCTTAGGTTAATATAAATCCCAAGCTATTCTTAGCTTCATTTAAAGTCAAAATTTTTCTTAGGTTAATAAAGAACCTAAGCTATTCTTAGCTTCATTTAAAGTCAAACTTATTCTGTTAATATAGAACCTAAGCTATTCTTAGCTTCATTTAAAGTCAAACATATTCTTAGGGTTAATAAAGAACCTAAGCTATTCTTAGCTTCATTTAAAGTCAAACTTATTCTTAGGTTAATATAGAACCTAAGCTATTCTTAGCTTCATTTAAAGTCAAACTTATTCTTAGGTTAATAAAGAACCTAAGCTATTCTTAGCTTCATTTAAAGTCAAACTTATTCTTAGGTTAATAAAGAACCTAAGCTATTCTTAGCTTCATTTAAAGTCAAACTTATTTCTTAGGTTAATATAGAACCTAAGCTATTCTTAGCTTCATTTAAAGTCAAACTTATTCTTAGGTTAATAAAGAACCTAAGCTATTCTTAGCTTCATTTAAAGTCAAACTTATTCTTAGGTTAATAAAGAGCCTAAGCTATTCTTAGCTTCATTTAAAGTCAAATTATTCTTAGGTTAATATAGAACCTAAGCTATTCTTAGCTTCATTTAAAGTCAAACTTATTCTTAGGTTAATAAAGAACCTAAGCTATTCTTAGCTTCATTTAAAGTCAAACTTATTCTTAGGTTAATATAGAACCTAAGCTTATTCTTAGCTTCATTTAAAGTCAAACTTATTCTTAGTTAATAAAGAACCATGTTTGCCTTAGTTTCACTTAAAGTCAAACTTATTCTTAGGTTAATATAGAACCTAAGCTTATTCTTAGCTTCATTTAAAGTCAAACTGACTTCTTAGTTAATAAAGAACCTAAGCTATTCTTAGTCATTTAAAGTCAAACTTATTCTTAGGGTTAATAAAGAACCTAAGCTATTCTTAGCTTCATTTAAAGTCAAACTGAATATTCTTAGGGTTAATATAGAACCTAGCTATTCTTAGCTTCATTTAAAGTCAAACTTATTCTTAGGTTAATAAAGAACCTAAGCTATTCTTAGCTTCATTTAAAGTCAAACTTATTCTAAGGTTAATATAGAACCTAAGCTATTCTTAGCTTCATTTAAAGTCAAACTTATTCTTAGGTTAATAAAGAACCTAAGCTATTCTTAGCTTCATTTAAAGTCAAACTTATTCTTAGGTTAATAAAGAACCTAAGCTATTCTTAGCTTCATTTAAAGTCAAACTTATTCTTAGGTTAATATAGAACCTAAGCTATTCTTAGCTTCATTTAAAGTCAAACTTATTCTTAGGTTAATAAAGAACCTAAGCTATTCTTAGCTTCATTTAAATTCAAACTTATTCTTAGGTTAATAAAGAACCTGGTTTATTCTTAGCTTCATTTAAAGTCAAACTTATTCTTAGGTTAATATAGAACCGAAGCTATTCTAGCCATTTAAAGTCAAACTTAATCTTAGGTTAATAAAGAACCTAAGCTATTCTTAGCTTCATTTAAAGTCAAACTTATTCTTAGGTTAATAAAGAACCTAAGCTATTCTTAGCTTCATTTAAAGTCAAACTTATTCTTAAGTTTAATATAGAACCTAAGCTATTCTTAGCTTCATTTAAAGTCAAACATATTCTTAGGTTAATAAAGAACCTAAGCTATTTTAGCTTCATTTAAAGTCAAACTTATTTTAGGTTAATAAAGAACCTAAGCTATTCTTAGCTTCATTTAAAGTCAAACTTATTCTTAGTTAATATAGAACCTAAGCTATTCTTAGCTTCATTTAAAGTCAAACATATTCTGTTAATAAAGAACCTAAGCTATTCTTAGCTTCATTTAAAGTCAAACTTATTCTTAGGGTTAATATAGAACCTAAGCTATTCTTAGCTTCATTTAAAGTCAAACTCATTCTTAGGTTAATATAGAACCTAAGCTATTCTTAGCTTCATTTAAAGTCAACTTATTCTGGTATAGTTAATATAGAACCTAAGCTATTCTTAGCTTCATTTAAAGTCAAACTTATTCTCTATAAGTTGACAAAGAACTCAAGTTTATTCTAGTTTCATTTAAAGTCAACTTATTCTTGTATAATATAGAACCAAGCTATTCTTAGCTTCATTTAAAGTCAAACTTATTCTTAGTTAATAAAGAACCTAAGCTATTCTTAGTCATTTTAAAGTCAAACTTATTTAGGTTAATAAAGAACCTAAGCTATTCTTAGCTTCATTTAAAGTCAAACTTTTCTTAGTTAATAAAGAACCTAAGCTATTCTTAGCTTCATTTAAAGTCAAACTTATTCTTAGGTTAATATAGAACCTAAGCTATTCTTAGCTTCATTTAAAGTCAAATTGTTCTTAGGTTAATATAGAACTCAAGCTATTCTTAGCTTCATTAAAAGTCAAACTTATTCTTAGGTTAATAAAGAACCTAAGCTATTCTTAGCTTCATTTAAAGTCAAACTTTATTCTTAGGTTAATATAGAACCTAAGCTATTCTTAGCTTCATTTAAAGTCAAACTTAATTTTAGGTTAATAAAGAACCTAAGCTATTCTTAGCTTCATTTAAAGTCAAACTTATTCTTAGGTTGATTATAGAACCTAAGCTATTCTTAGCTTCATTTAAAGTCAAACTTATTCTTATTAATAAAGAACCTAAGCTATTCTTAGCTTCATTTAAAGTCAAACTTAGGTTAATAAAGAACCTAAGCTATTCTTAGCTTCATTTAAAGTCAAACTTATTCTTAGGTTAATATAGAACCCAAGCTATTCTTAGCTTCATTTAAAGTCAAACTTATTCTTAGGTTAATAAAGAACCTAAGCTATTCTAGTCATTTAAAGTCAAACTTATTCTGTGGTTAATAAAGAACCTAAGCTATTCTTAGCTTCATTTAAAGTCAAACTGTCTTTAGTTAATATAGAACCTAAGCTATTCTTAGCTTTCCATTTAAAAGTCAAACTTATTCTTAGGTTAATAAAGAACCTAAGCTATTCTTAGCTTCATTTAAAGTCAAACTTATTCTTATTAATATAGAACCTAAGCTATTCTTAGCTTCATTTAAAGTCAAACTTATTCTTGGGTTAATAAAGAACCTAAGCTATTCTTAGCTTCATTTAAAGTCAAACTTATTCTTAGGTTAATAAAGAACTAAGCTTATTCTTAGCTTCATTTAAAGTCAAACTTATTCTTAGGTTAATATAGAACCTAAGCTATTCTTAGCTTCATTTAAAGTCAAACTTATTCTTAGGTTAATAAAGAACCTAAGCTATTCTTAGTCACATTTAAAGTCAAACTTATTCTTAGGTTAATAAAGAACCTAAGCTATTCTTAGCTTCATTTAAAGTCAAACTTATTCTTAGGTTAATATAGAACCTAAGCTTACTTAGCTTCATTTAAAGTCAAACTTATTCTTAGGTTAATAAAGAACCTAAGCTATTCTTAGCTTCATTTAAAGTCAAACTTATTCTAAGGTTAATATAGAACTCAAGCTATTCTTTAGCTTCATTTAAAGTCAACTATTCTCTAGGGTTAATAAAGAACCTAAGCTTACTTTAGCTTCATTTAAAGTCAAACTTATTCTATGTTAATATAGAACCTAAGCTATTCTTAGCTTCATTTAAAGTCAAACTTATTCTTAGGTTAATATAGAACCTAAGCTATTCTGGCTTCATTTAAAGTCAAACTTATTCTTAGGTTAATAAAGAACCTAAGCTATTCTTAGCTTCATTTAAAGTCAAACTTAGTTCTAAGGTTAATATAGAACCTTGTGTTTACCTAGTCTTTCATTTAAGCCAAACTTATTCTTAGTTAATAGTGAACCTAAGCTATTCTTAGCTTCATTTAAAGTCAAATTATCTAAGGTTAATATAGAACCTAAGCTATTCTTAGCTTCATTTAAAGTCAAACTTATTCTTAGGTTAATAAAGAAACTGCTATTCTTGAGCTTCATTTAAAGTAAAACTTATTCTTAGGTTAGATAGAACCTAAGCTATTCTTAGCTTCATTTAAAGTCAAACTTATATTCTTAGGTTAATAAAGAACCTAAGCTATTCTTAGCTTCATTTAAAGTCAAACTTATTCTTAGGTTAATATAGAACCGCAAGCTATTCTTAGCTTCATTTAAAGTCAAACTTATTCTTAGGTTAATAAAGAACCTAAGCTATTCTTGTTACTTCATTTAAAGTCAAACTTATTCTTAGGTTAATATAGAACCTGCTTATTCTTAGCTTCATTTGTGTCAAACTTATTCTTAGGTTAATAAAGAACCTAAGCTATTCTTAGCTTCATTTAAAGTCAAACTTATTCTTAGGTTAATAAAGAACCTAAGCTATTCTTAGCTTCATTTAAAGTCAAACTTATTCTGTGTTAATAAAGAACCTAAGCTATTCTTAGCTTCATGTAAAGTCAAACTTATTCTAGGTTAATATAGAACCTAAGCTATTCTTAGCTTCATTTAAAGTCAAACTTATTCTTAGGTTAATATAGAACCTAAGCTATTCTTAGCTTCATTTAAAGTCAAACTTATTCTTAGGTTAATAAAGAACCTAAGCTATTCTTAGCTTCATTTAAAGTCAAACTTATTCTTAGGTTAATATAGAACCTAAGCTATTCTTAGCTTCATTTAAAGTCAAACTTATTCTTAGGTTAATAAAGAACCTAAGCTATTCTTAGCTTCATTTAAAGTCAAACTTATTCTAAGGTTAATATAGAACCTAAGCTATTCTTAGCTTCATTTAAAGTCAAACTTATTTTTGTGGTTAATAAAGAACTCCAAGCTATTCTTAGCTTCATTTAAAGTCAAACTTATTTCTTAGGTTAATAAAGAACCTAAGCTATTCTTAGCTTCATTTAAAGTCAAACTTATTCTTAGGTTATTATAGAACCTAAGCTATTCTTAGCTTCATTTAAAGTCAAACTTATTCTTAGGTTAATAAAGAAACTAAGCTATTCTTAGCTTCATTTAGCCAAATTTATTCTTAGGTTAATAAAGAACCTAAGCTATCTTAGCTTCTGTCAAAGTAAAACTTATTCTTAGGTTAATATAGAACCTAAGCTATTCTTAGCTTCATTTAAAGTCAAAATTTTTCTTAGGTTAATAAAGAACCTTAAGCTATTCTTAGCTTCATTTAAAGTCAAACTTATTCTAAGGTTAATATAGAACCTAAGCTATTCTTAGCTTCATTTAAAGTCAAACATATTCTTAGGTTATAAAGAACCTAAGCTATTCTCTATTTATTTAAAGTCAAACTTATTCTTAGGTTAATATAGAACCTAAGCTATTCTTAGCTTCATTTAAAGTCAAACTTATTCTTAGGTTAATAAAGAACCTGTTTATTCTTAGCTTCATTTAAAGTCAAACTTATTCTTAGTTAATAAAGAACCTAAGCTATTCTTAGCTTCATTTAAAGTCAAACTTATTCTAAGGTTAATATAGAACCTAAGCTTACTCTAGCTTCATTTAAAGTCAAACTTATTCTTAGGTTAATAAAGAACCTAAGCTATTCTTAGCTTCATTTAAAGTCAAATTATTCTAAGGTTAATATAGAACCTAAGCTATTCTTAGCTTCATTTAAAGCCTTCAAACTTATTCTTAGGTTAATAAAGAACCTAAGCTATTCTTAGCTTCATTTAAAGTCAAACTTATTCTTAGGTTAAGGAAGAACCTAAGCTATTCTTAGTTTGATGAAGTCAAATTATTCTACAGCCATAGAACCTAAGCATTCTTAGCTTCATTTAAAGTCAAACTTATTCTTAGGTTAATAAAGAACCAAGTATTCTTAGCTTCATTGAAGTAAAACTTATTCTTAGGTTAATATATGTTCCAAGCTATTCTTAGCCTTTTACTTTAAAGTCAAACTTTATTCTTAGGTTAATAAAGAACCTAAGCTTTTACCTGCCCCATTTAAAGTCAAACTTATTCTTAGGTTAATATAGAACTTAAGCTATTCTTAGCTTCATTTAAAGTCAAACTATTCTTAGGTTAATAAAGAACCTAAGCTATTCTTAGCTTCATTTAAAGTCAAACTTATTCTTAGGTTAATATAGAACCTAAGCTATTCTTAGCTTCATTTAAAGTCAAACTTATTCTTAGGGTTAATAAAGAACCTAAGTCATTCTTAGCTTCATTTAAAGTCAAACTTATTCTTAGGTTAATAAAGAACCTAAGCTATTCTTAGCTTCATTTAAAGTCAAAACTGTCTTTATTAATAAAGAACCTAAGCTATTCTTAGCTTCATAAAGTCAAACTTATTCTTAGGTTAATATAGAACCTAAGCTATTCTTAGCTTCATTTAAAGTCAAACTTATTCTTAGGTTAATATAGAACCTAAGCTATTCTTAGCTTCATTTAAAGTCAAACTTATTCTTAGGTTAATAAAGAACCTAAGCTTACCTAGCTTCATTTAAAGTCAAACTTATTCTTAGGTTAATATAGAACCTAAGCTATTCTTAGCTTCATTTAAAGTCAAACTTATTCTTAGGTTAATAAAGAACCTAGGTTATTCTTAGCTTCATTTAAAGTCAAACTTATTCTTATTAATATAGAACCTAAGCTATTCTTAGCTTCATTTAAATTCAAACTTATTTTTAGGTTAATAAAGAACCTAAGCTATTCTTAGCTTCATTTAAAGTCAAACTTATTCTTAGGTTAATAAAGAACCTAAGCTATTCTTAGCTTCATTTAAAATCAAACTTATTCTTAGGTTAATATAGAACCTAAGCTTATTTTAGCTTCATTTAAAGTCAAACTTATTCTTAGGTTAATAAAGAAACTAAGCTATTCTTAGCTTCATTTAAAGTCAAACTTATTCTTAGGGTTAATAAAGAACTAAGCTATTCTTAGCTTCATTTAAAGTAAAACTTATTCTTAGGTTAATATAGAACCTAAGCTATTCTTAGCTTCATTTAAAGTCAAAATTTTTCTTAGGTTATCAAAGAACCTAAGCTATTCTTAGCTTCATTTAAAGTCAAACTTATTCTACATAATATAGAACCCAAGCTATTCTTAGCTTCATTTAAAGTCAAACATATCTCTTAGGTTAATAAAGAACCTAAGCTATTCTTAGCTTCATTTAAAGTCAAACTTATTCTTAGGTTAATATAGAACCTAAGCTATTCTTAGCTTCATTTAAAGTCAAACTTATTCTTAGGTTAATAAAGAACCTAAGCTATTCTTAGCTTCATTTAAAGTCAAACTTATTCTTAGGTTAATAAAGAACCTAAGCTATTCTTAGCTTCATTTAAAGTCAAACTTATTCTTAGGTTAATATAGAACCAAGCTATTCTTAGCTTCATTTAAAGTCAAACTTATTCTTAGGTTAATAAAGAACCTAAGCTATTCTTAGCTTCATTTAAAGTCAAACTTATTCTCTAGGGTTAATAAAGCCTAAGCTATTCTTAGCTTCATTTAAAGTCAAATTATTCTTAGGTTATTATAGAACCTAAGTTATTCTTAGCTTCATTTAAAGTCAAACTTATTCTTAGGTTAATAAAGAACCTAAGCTATTCTTAGCTTCATTTAAAGTCAAACTTATTCTTAGGTTAATATAGAACCTAAGCTATTCTTAGCTTCATTTAAAGTTTCAACTTATTCTTAGGTTATCAAAGAACTCAAGCTATTCTTAGTTTTACTGGAAGTCAAACTACTTTAGTTAATAGGAACTAAAGCTATTCTTAGCTTCATTTAAAGTCAAATTTATTCTTAGGGTTAATAAAGAACCTAAGCTATTCTTAGCTTCATTTAAAGTCAAACTTATTCTTAGGTTAATATAAAGAACCTAAGCTATTCTTAGCTTCATTTAAAGTCAAACTTATTCTTAGGTTAATATAGAACCTAAGCTATTCTTAGCTTCATTTAAGTCAAACTTATTCTTAGGTTAATAAAGAACCTAAGCTATTCTTAGCTTCATTTAAAGTCAAACTTATTCTAAGGTTAATATAGAACCTAAGCTATTCTTTAGCTTCATTTAAAGTCAAACTGGCTCTTAGGGTTAATAAAGGTCCTGCTTGCCTCTTAGCTTCATTTAAAGTCAAACTTATTCTTAGGTTAATAAAGAACCTAAGCTATTCTTAGCTTCATTCAAAGTCAACTTGTCTTTAGGTTAATATAGAACCTTGCCATTCTTAGCTTCATTTAAAGTCAAACTTATTCTTAGGTTAATAAAGAAACTCAAGTTTACTCTAGCTTCATTTAAATTCAAACTTAGATTTTAGGTAATAAAGAACCTAAGCTATTCTTAGCTTCATTTAAAGTCAAACTTTATTCTTAGGTTAATATAGAACCGAAGCTATTTTAGCTTCATTTAAAGTCAAACTTAATCTTAGGTTAAGAAGAACCTGCTATTCTTAGCTTCATTTAAAGTCAAACTTATTCTTAGGTTAATAAAGAACCTAAGCTATTCTTAGCTTCATTTGAAATAAACTTATTCTTAGTTAATATAGAACCTAAGCTATTCTTAGCTTCATTTAAAGTCAAACATATTCTTAGGTTAATAAAGAACCTAAGCTATTCTTAGCCTTTTATTTAAAGTCAAACTTATCTTTAGTTAATAAAGAACCTAAGCTATTCTTAGCTTCATTTAAAGTCAAACTTATTCTTAGGTTAATATAGAACCTAAGCTATTCTTAGCTTCATTTAAAGTCAAACATATTCTTAGGTTAATAAAGAACCTAAGCTATTCTTAGCTTCATTTAAAGTCAAACTTATTCTTAGGTTAATATAGAACCTAAGCTATTCTTAGCTTCATTTAAAGTCAAACTCATTCTTGGTTAATATAGAACCTAAGCTATTCTTAGCTTCATTTAAAGTCAAACTTATTCTAAGGTTAATATAGAACCTAAGCTATTCTTAGCTTCATTTAAAGTCAAACTTATTCTTAGGTTAATAAAGAACCTAAGCTATTCTTAGTTTCATTTAAAGTCAAACTTATTCTTAGGTTAATATAGAACCTAAGCTATTCTTAGCTTCATTAGTAAACTTATTCTTAGGTTAATAAAGAACCTAAGCTATTCTTAGCTTCATTTAAAGTCAAACTTATTTTTAGGGTTAATAAAGAACCTAAGCTATTCTTAGCTTCATTTAAAGTCAAACTTTTTCTTAGGGTTAATAAAGCAGAACCTAAGCTATTCTTAGTCATTTAAAGTCAAACTTATTCTTAGAGTTAATATAGAACTTGCTATTCTTAGCTTCATTTAAAGTCAAACTTATTCTTAGGTTACAGAACTCAAGCTGCCCTTAGCTTCATTTAAAGTCAAACTCATT
>JBBBDQ010013302.1:0-20166 GCA_037127315.1 Ascarosepion bandense
ATGTGTTTATGCAAGCCTCAGTGAGCGAACGCGCGTGTGTGTGTCTTTGCGCGCATCAATGGGTGTACAAATGTATATATATATATATATGTCTGCGTCTGTCATGACGACAGATTTTCCCCCACTTTCACAAGAATACAAGAATATACGCAATCCTACATATAAGCAATGTTTTTAAAAAAATTAATCAGTTTGTCTGACGATCGCAAGAGCGTAGAGCAGGTTTACAAACTCACCTATCTATATGAATATATACATATATATATATGTGTGTGTGTGTGTGTGTGTGTGTGTGTGTGTGTGTGTGTGTGTCAGATTAAATAAATTGCAAACATTTTATTTGCTTATTTTTTAATACAATTCATTCATACGCACAGATAATCTTCGCGTATTAATGTTAATTTTTTTTCTGCTTCAAATATAAGTTGACAAATTGCTAGCGTTCATTAGAACGTGAAAATTATCAATGATTTTTTTTATATGCTGTAATGTCGTGGTCTTGCACATGTTAAAGCATGAAAAACTGTTCATTTTACAAACATTTAGAAAATTACAAGTGTTCATAGCTGAGTCTATTAATTGGCGAAAAACTATGTGTTTTAATGAATATTGCCTCGAGAATCTGTAGTTGCTTTGTTGTTTTCTTGGTGTATGATAGTTGTGTTATAGATCAATTATCTAATGAATGCTAACAATTTGTCAACAGTTATATTTGAAGAAAGAAAAATAATTTACATTCATTTTTAGCAACACATTTTTAATGTTATTTTTTATTACCGTAACTTACACTCCAGAAGACGATCTCGGAAAGAGATTGAAAGTATTTGAGTACATTGAAAAATGAAAGATAATAACATCTGTCAACATTACAGCTCATTTCTGGCATCTTTCAATTGTAATACGCGAAAGATTATCTGTGAGTATGAAAGTTTTATTTAAGTAAGCAGACATAATGTTTGCAATTTATTTCATCTGACATGTCTAAAAGAAAATTTGCTGTCTAAATACACAAATATATATTCACTAAAAAATACCTTTTAGTTTCATACAACCATGGATGAAAACGCCATAATTCCTGTAATTTTAAAAATTGCGCGTTCAAAAATCCTGCCACGTGAGCATATGGGCAAACAGGCAAGTATATAAATTCATACATACATATACTAGTATATATATACTGACACATATGCGCACATATATATACATAGATAATTTTTTAAACCTTTTGTTTTCCCCCGTTTCATATTTGAATAACTTTACAATAATCTAAATCTAAAACTTTGTTAAACTTAAAGATTAGAATTCGTAATCATAATATTAATTCAAAATAAATATTTATTTGACAATAAATTTTAATTTTTATTGTAAAGTGGAAATATAGACGATTAGCAATACCGACTTTTATTTAATCAAATACTAAAATTATTACCCAATAAATTATTCTTAGAGTCTGTTCTTATGTTTCTAAAATTAAAAATTACTTGTGTTTTGATTGGTAACCACAGAATAAGTAACAATGTTTTTCTTGATTGAGGAAGTTTTGCTAATTTTAAACCTATTAAAATTCTTCAAATCGAAATCATAACCAGCATTGATGAGACACAAAATATCTACATTTGTAGTGATATTTATGTTATGAAATTATATATATATATATATATATATATATATATATATATATATATTAGTGCATGTTTCATTAAATAATATAAACAAGTTTTGTCTATTTATTTTATGTAATTTTTTTCGTGTTTTTTGATAAGCTTTATAGCATTATCATTAAATGGAGAAGAAAGAAAATTACAAAATTGATGCATAATTTTTTTTAATGATCTAATCTAAGCTTTGGTCTTACATAAGCCATTTTCAAAGATTTCAACTTACATTTAATATTTAAAAACTTAGATTGGATTATTATATATTGTTATATTTTATTTTGTTTTTGTTATATTCTATTTCTTTTTGTTTCTTTTTTTTATATATATATATATATAAAGACATTTTTCATAACCTTCAGGCTACATTCAATTTATTTTTGGTGTCGTTTTCATTAAACGTGTGCGCGCGTCGGTTTCGTTAACTTGATAAAGAGACAGCTAGCAAGATTTCAGCGTGAAATCCTTGGGATCAAAATTCACAGAGTGGGCAAGAAAGAACACGGTTGTAATAACCGACTTGAAGACCAGCTACTGTGTTGAATCCATTACAATTAGTGACCGGTCACAATTTTAGCAACACAAATATGAAATTCTATTAGAGGAAGGGTAAATGGACACGCCTTGAAGCGTCGTTAATCTGAAATTATTCACTTCATGTCACAGGTTCAATGTGAACTACCGTTAAATGTGCAATATTAAAAAATACTAATGCATGTTTCCTAGATTTCAATGAAACATTTTCCTCTGATTAAGGCTGAATGGACTGTACTTGCAGCGTCGTAAATATGAAATTCTGAATGATATTAGCTGTATTTTTACTCTCCTTATGTCACATGTTCAATGTGAACCACCATTAAATGTGCAAGATTCAAACCAACGCAATGCATTGTCCATGTCTCCGAAGATATATGAGTTGGAAATCGACAGCAATGCCTACTCCCTGTTTCCGGAAATTCAATAAAACATTTTCAGTAGAAGACATGATAAATGGACTCGCTTTCTAGCGTCATAATATGAAATTCTTAATGATATTCACTGTGTTAAGATTTGCTCCTTTCAGATAACATATAATGTGAACTACTATTAAAAATGTGCAAGATTCGAAGCAAGACGAATGCATCTTGCCTGTTTCCAGAGATTCAATGAAACATTTTCAGTAGAGAAATGAATAATATACGCCTTGTAGCGTCGTAAATATGAAAAGCTTTATTATATTCACGGAATTTAGTTTTGCTTTCCACATGTCACATGTTCATTGGGAACCACTATTAAATGTGAAAGATTTACCCAACACAATGCATTGTTCCTTTTTGCGGAGATTCAATGAAACATTTTCAGTAGAGAAATGAATAATATACTCGCCTTGTAGCGTCGTAAATATGAAAAGCTTTATTATATTCACGGAATTTAGTTTTGCTTTCCACATATCACATGTTCATTGGGAACCACTATTAAATGTGAAAGATTTACCCAACGCAATGCATTGTTCGCTTTTTTGCGGAGATTCGATGAAACATTTTCAGTAGAGAAATGAATAATATACTCGCCTTGTAGCGTCGTAAATATGAAAAGCTTTATTATATTCACGGAATTTAGTTTTGCTTTCCACATATCACATGTTCATTGGGAACCACTATTAAATGTGAAAGATTTACCTTGCAATGCATTGTTCCTTTTTGCGGAGATTCGATGAAACATTTTCAGTAGAGAAATGAATAATATACTCGCCTTGTAGCACGTCGTAAATATGAAAAGCTTTATTATATTCACGGAATTTAGTTTTGCTTTCCACATATCACATGTTCATTGGGAACCACTATTAAATGTGAAAGATTTACCCAACACCAATGCATTGTTTCTTTTTGCGGAGATTCGATGAAACATTTTCAGTAGAGAAATGAATAATATACTCGCCTTGTAGCGTCGTAAATATGAAAAGCTTTATTATATTCACGGAATTTAGTTTTGCTACATATCCCATGTTCATTGGGAACCACTATTAAATGTGAAAGATTTACCCAACACCAATGCATTGTTCCTTTTTGCGGAGATTCGATGAAACATTTTCAGTAGAGGAAGGATGAAATGACTTGCTTACTAGCGTCGTAAATATGAATTTCCTAATAATATTCACTGTGTTTAGTTTTACTCGCTTTACGTTACAGACCAATGTGAACCACCATTACATGTGCAGAATTCAAACGAACATCAATGCATCGACCCTGTTTCCGGATATTTAATGAATCATTTTCAGTAAAGAAAGAATGATTGAACTCGCTTTGTAGCGACGTAAATACGAAAAACTTAATAATATTCATTTTGTTTAGATTTGCTCTTTTCATGTTACATGTTTAATGTGAACCACCATTAAATGTACAAGGTTGATATCAACAGCAATGCCTACTCCCTGTTTCACTGTAACATTTTCAGTAGAGGAAGGAATAATGTACTCGCCTTGTTGGGTCGTAAATATGAAATGATTAATGGTATTCACTATGTTTAGGTTTGCTCTCATAATGTCATATGTTCAATGGGAATTTCTTAATGATATTCACTGTTTTTAGTTTTGCTCTGTTTATGTTACATGTTTAATGTAAACCATCATTAAATGTGCAACATTCAAAACAACTTTGAAATCATCGTCTCTAAAATCTTAATGATATTCACTAAATTTAGTTGTACTCTCTTCAAGGCACATGTTCAATGTGAACCACTGTTAAATGTGCAAGATTCGAACGAACACGAATGCATCGTCTTTGTTTCTGGAGATTCAATGAAAGATTTTAAATAACGAGGGATAAATAGACTCGCCTTGTAGCGTCATAAATATGAAATTCTTAATGACATGCACTATATTTAGTTTTTTCTCTCTTCATGTCACATTTTTAATATGAACCACCATTAAAACTAACAACAATCTGAAGATTCAATGAAACATTTTTAGTGAAAAGAGAAGGATGAATAGACTCGTCTTGTAGCGTCGTAAATATGAAATTCGCGCGATATTTGCTGTTTAGTTTTTCTCTTTTTCACGTCATCGTTAATGTAAACCAACATTAAATATGCAATATTCAAACCAATGTAAATGCATCTTCCCTGTTCCCAAAGATCTAATGAAATATTTTCCGAAACGAAAGGATGAACGGAGTCAACTTGTAGCAGCGTCGTATGGATTAAATACGCTAATGATATTAACTGTGTTTATTTTTTTTCTTCATCTCACTTTTTCAATATCGACCACTATAAATGTGCACTATTTAAACGAATACCAATG
The DNA here is from genome assembly GCA_037127315.1 of Ascarosepion bandense. Taxonomy (NCBI): domain Eukaryota; kingdom Metazoa; phylum Mollusca; class Cephalopoda; order Sepiida; family Sepiidae; genus Ascarosepion; species Ascarosepion bandense. Next base: position 4,933 of record JBBBDQ010013302.1, read on the forward strand.
CATTGTCCCTGTTTTTGGAGATTCAAAGTAACATTTTCAATAGCGGAAGGATGAATAGGTTGTAGCGTCGTTAATATAAAATACTTAATTATATTCACTGTTTTAGTTTTGCTATCTTTATATCCATGTTCAATGTAAACCACCATTAAATGTGCAAGATCCAAACCGACACCAATGCATCTTCCCTGTTTCCGGAGATTCAATGAATCATTTTCAGTAGAGAAAGGATCAACGGACTCGACTTGTGTCGTCGTAAATACGAAATTCTTAAATATGCTATATTAGAACAAATACCAATGCATCGTCCCTGTTTCCGGAGTGAAATATTTTACGAATGGGAAGACGAATGAATTCGCATGGTAGCCTCGTAAGGATGAAATACTTAATGATATTAACTGTGTTTATTTTGTCTTTCTTCATCTCACTTGTTCAATGTCGACCACACCATAAAATTTGCAAGATTAAACCAATACCAATGAATCGTCCCAGGTTCTGGGGATTCAAGGAAACATTTTCAGTAGAGGAAAGATGAATGGGCAACGGTTGTAGCTGCTTTTAATATAAAATACTTACTTATATTCACTGTTTAGTTTTGCTCCCTTTATATCACATATTCAATATAAACCACCATTAAATGAGCAACATTCAAAACAGCACGAATTCATCGTACTTAACTTCTTAATGATATTCACTAAATTAAGTTTTGCTCTCTTAATGTTACATGTTCAACGGGAACCATATATAAATTTCCAAGATTTAAACCGACACCAGTGCATCGTCACTGTTTCCGGAATTCAATGAAACATTTTTAGTAGGGAAAAGAAGGAATGGACTCGCCTTGTAGCGTCGTAAATATGAAATTTATAATGATATTCACTCTATTTAGTTTTTCTCACTTCATATAATACATCCAATGTGAAAAATCATTAAAGGTGCAAGATTATAGCCAATAACAATGCATCGTCCTACTTTCCGGAGATTCAATAAAGGTTTTTTAATAGAGGAAGGATGAATGGACTCTCTTTGTAGCGTCGTAAATATGAATTTTTTAATGGTATTCACTCTATTTAGTTTTTTCTCACTTCATATAATACGTTCAATGTGAAAAATCATTAAAGGTGCAAGATTATAGCCAATAACAATGCATCGTCCTACTTTCCGGAGATTCAATAAAGGTTTTTTAATAGAGGAAGGATGAATGGACCTCTCTTTGTAGCGTCGTAAATATAGATTTTAATGATATGCTTCTATTTAGTTTTTCTCACTTCATATAATACGTTCAATGTGAAAAATCTCATTAAAGGTGCAAGATTATAACCAACAATGCATCGTCCTACTTTCGGAGATTCAATAAAGTTTTTTTAATAGAGGAAGGATGAATGGACTCTCTTTGTAGCGTCGTAAATATGAATTTTTTAATGATATTCACTCTATTTAGTTTTTCTCACTTCATATAATACGTTCAATGTGAAAAATCATTAAAGGTGCAAGATTATAGCCAATAACAATGCATCGTCCTACTGGAGATTCAATAAAGGTTTTTTTAATAGAGGAAAGGATGAATGGGCTCTCTTTGTAGCGTCGTAAATATGAATTTTTAATGATATTAACTCTATTTAGTTTTCTCCCATTGCATATAATACGTTCAATGTGAAAAATCATTAAAGGTGCAAGATTATGAGGAAGAAGGAAAAGAAGAGAGAGAGAAGAGAGCCAATAACAATGCATCGTCCTACTTTCAGGAGATTCAATAAAGGTTTTTAGTAGAGGAAGGATGAATGAAGGACTCTCTTTGTAGCGTCGTAAATATGAATTTTTTAATGATATTCACTCTATTTAGTTTTTCTCACTTCATATATTACGTTCAATGTGAAAAAATCATTAAAGGTGCAAGATTATAGCCAATAACAATGCATCGTCCTACTTTCCGGAGATTCAATAAAGGTTTTTTAATAGAGGAAGGATGAATGGACTCTCTTTGTAGCGTCGTAAATATGAATTTTTTAATGATATTCACTCTATTTAGTTTTCTCACTTCATATAATACGTTCAATGTGAAAAATCATTAAAGGTGCAAAGATTATAGCCAATAACAATGCATCGTCCTACTTTCCGGAGATTCAATAAGGTTTTTTAGTAGAGGAAGGATGAATGGACTCTCTTTGTAGCGTCGTAAATATGAATTTTTTAATGATATTCACTCTATTTAGTTTTCTCACTTCATATAATAAGGTTCAATGTGAAAAATCATTAAAGGTGCAAGATTATAGCCAATAACAATGCATCGTTTGCCGGAGATTCAATAAAGGTTTTTAATAGAGGGAAGGATGAATGGACTCTCTTTGTAGCGTCGTAAATATGAATTTTTTAATGATATTCACTCTATTTAGTTTTTCTCACTTCATATAATACGTTCAATGTGAAAAATCATTAAAGGTGCAAGATTATAGCCAATAACAATGCATCGTCCTACTTTCCGGAGATTCAATAAAGGTTTTTTAATAGAGGAAGGATGAATGGACTCTCTTTGTAGCGTCGTAAAAATGTAATTTTTTAATGATATTCACTCTATTTAGTTTTCTCACTTCATATAATACGTTCAATGTGAAAAATCATTAAAGGGTCAAGATTATAGCCAATAACAATGCATCGTCCTACTTTCCGGAGATTCAATAAAGGTTTTTTAATAGGAAGGATGAATGGGCTCTCTTTGTGGCGTCACGTAAATGAATTTTTCAATGATATAACTCTATTTAGTTTTTCTCACTTCATATAATACGATTTCAATGTGAAAAATCATTAAAGGTGCAGATTATAGCCAATAACAATGCATCGTCCTACCGATTCAATAAAGGTTTTTAATAGAGGAAGGATGAATGGACTCTCTTTGTAGCGTCGTAAATATGATTTTTAATGATATTGTCACTCATTTAGTTTTTTTCTCACTTCATATAATACGTTCAATGTGAAAAATCATTAAAGGTGCAAGATTATAGCCAATAACAATGCATCGTCCTACTTTCCGGAGATTCAATAAAGGTTTTTTAATAGAGGAAGGATGAATGGACTCTCTTTGTAGCGTCGTAATATGAATTTTTTAATGATATTCCTCTATTTAGTTTTTCTCACTTCATATAATACGTTCAATGTGAAAAATCATTAAAGGTGCAAGATTATAGCCAATAAATGCATCGTCCCGCTTTCCAAGTTCAATAAGGTTTTTTAATAGAGGAAGGATGAATGCATTCTCTTTGTGGCAATCGTAAATATGAATTTTTTAATGATATTAACTCTATTTAGTTTTTCTCACTTCATATAATACGTTCAATGTGAAAAATCATTAAAGGTGCAGATTATAGCCAATAACAATGCATCGTCCTACTTTCCGGTTAATAAAGGTTTTTTAGTAGAGGAAGGATGAATGGACTCTCATTGTAGCGTCATAAATAATAATTTTTTAATGATATTCACTCTGTTAGTTTTTCTCACTTCATATAATAGGTTCAATGTGAAAAATCATTAAAGGTGCAAGATTATAGCCAATAACAATGCATCGATCTACGTTCCAGGAGATTCAATAAAGGTTTTTTAATAGAGGAAGGATGAATGTACTCTCTTTCTGGCGTCGTAAATATGAATTTTAATGATAGTCACTCTATTTAGTTTTTCTCACTTCATATAATGAGTTCAATGTGAAAAATCATTAAAGGTGCAAGATTATAGCCAATAACAATGCATCGTGCTACTTTCCGGAGATTCAATAAAGGTTTTAATAGAGGAAGGATGAATGGACTCTCTTTGTATCGTAAATATGAATTTTTCGTGATAATTTCACTCTGTTTTAGTTTTCTCACTTCATATAATACGTTCAATGTGAAAAATCATTAAAGGTGCAAGATTATAGCCAATAACAATGCATCGTCCTACTTTCCGGAGATTCAATAAAAGGTTTTTTTATTGAGGAAGGATGAATGGACTCTTTGTAGCGTCGTAAATATGAATTTTTTAATGATGTTCGCTCTATTTAGTTTTCTCTGTTCATATAATAGGTTCAATGTGAAAAATCATTAAAGGTGCAAAGATTATAGCCAATAACGACCGTATTTTCACGTTAGGAAATTCAATAAAGGTTTTTAATAGAGGAAGGATGAATGGACTCTCTTTGTAGCGTCGTAAATATGAATTTTTTAATGATATTCGCTCTATTTAGTTTTTCTCTTCATATAATACGTTCAATATGAAAAATCATTAAAGGTGCAAGATTATGGCCAATAACAATGCATCGTCCTACTTTCCGGAGATTCAATAAAGGTTTTTTAATAGAGGAAGGATGAATGGACTCTCTTTGTAGCGTCGTAAATATGAATTTTTTAATGATATTCACTCTATTTAGTTTTCTCACTTCATATAATACGTTCAATGTGAAAAATCATTAAAGGTGCAAAGATTATAGCCAATAACAATGCATCGTCCTACTTTCCAGAGGTCAATAAAGGTTTTTAATAGAGGAAGGATGAATGGGCTCTCTTTGTAGCGTCGTAAATATGAATTTTTTAATGATATTAACTCTATTTAGTTTTTCTCATACTTTTAATACGTTCAATGTGAAAAATCATTAAAGGTGCAAGATTATAGCCAATAACAATGCATCGTCCTACTTTCCGGAGATTCAATAAAGGTTTTTTAATAGAGGAAGGATGAATGGACTCTCTTTGTAGCGTCGTAAATATGAATTTTTAATGATATTCACTCTATTTAGTTTTTCTCACTTCATATAATACGTTCAATGTGAAAAATCATTAAAGGTGCAAGATTATAGCCAATAACAATGCATCGTCCTACTTTCCGGAGATTCAATAAAGGTTTTTTAATAGAGGAAGGATGAATGGACTCTCTTTGTAGCGTCGTAAATATGAATTTTTTTAATGATATTCACTCTATTTAGTTTCTCACTTCATATAATACGTTCAATGTGAAAAATCATTAAAGGTGCAAGATTATGGCAATAACAATGCATCGTCCTACTTTCCGGAGATTCAATAAAGGTTTAATGAGAGGAAGGATGAATGGGCTCTCTTTGTAGCGTCGTAAATATGAATTTTTTAATGATATTAACTCTATTTAGTTTTTCTCGCTTCATATAATACGTTCAATATGAAAATCATTAAAGGTGCAAGATTATAGCCAATAACAATGCATCGTGCTACTTTCCAGGAGATTCAATAAAGGTTTTTTAATAGAGGAAGGATGAATGGACTCTTTGTAGCGTCGTAAATACTGAATTTTTTTTAATGATATTCACTCTATTTAGTTTTTCTCACTTCATATAATACGTTCAATGTGAAAAATCATGCAAGGTGCAAGATTATAATAGCCAATAACAATGCATCGTCCTACTTTCCGGAGATTCAATAAAGGTTTTTTTAGTAGAGGAAGGATGAATGGACTCTCTTTGTAGCGTCGTAAATATGAATTTTTTAATGATATTCACTCTATTTAGTTTTTCTCACTTCATATAATACGTTCAATGTGAAAAATCATTAAAGGTGCAAGATTATAGCCAATAACAATGCATCGTCCTACTTTCCGGAGATTCAATAAAGGTTTTTTAATAGAGGAAGGATAGAATGGACTCTCTTTGTAGCGTCGTATATGAATTTTTTAATGATATTCACTCTATTTAGTTTTCTCACTTCATATAATACGTTCAATGTGAAAAATCATTAAAAAGGTGCAAGATTATAGCCAATAACAATGCATCGTCCTACTTTCCGGAGATTCAATAAAGGTTTTTTAGTAGAGGAAGGATGAATGGACTCTCATTGTAGCGTCGTAAATATGAATTTTTTAATGATATTCACTCTATTTAGTTTTCTCCACTTCATATAATAGGTTCAATGTGAAAAATCATTAAAGGTGCAAGATTATAGCCAATAACAATGCATCGTCCTACATTCCGGAGATTCAATAAAGGTTTTTTAATAGAGGAAGGATGAATGTACTCTCTTTCTGGCGTCGTAAATATGAATTTTTTTAATGATAGTCACTCTATTTAGTTTTCTCACTTCATATAATAGGTTCAATGTGAAAAATCATTAAAGGTGCAAGATTATAGCCAATAACAATGCATCGTGCTACTTTCCGGAGATTCAATAAAGGTTTTTTAATAGAGGAAGGATGAATGGACTCTCTTTGTAGCGTCGTAAATATGAATTTTTAATGATATTCACTCTATTTAGTTTTTCTCACTTCATATAATACGTTCAATGTGAAAATCATTAAGATTGCAAGATTATAGCCAATAACAATGCATCGTCCTACTTTCGGAGATTCAATAAAGTTTTTTTAATAGAGGACGGATGAATGGACTCTCTTTGTAGCGTCGTAAATATGAATTTTTTAATGATATTCACTCTATTTAGTTTTTTCTCACTTCATATAATACGTTCAATGTGAAAATCATTAAAGGTGCAAGATTATAGCCAATAACAATGCATCGTCCTACTTTCCGGAGATTCAATAAAGGTTTTTAGTAGAGGAAGGATGAATGGACTCTCTTTGTAGCGTCGTAAATATGAATTTTTTAATGATATTCACTCTATTTAGTTTTTCTCACTTCATATAATACGTTCAATGCTGAAAAATCATTAAAGGTGCAAGATTATAGCCAATAAAATGCATCCGTGCTACTTTCCGGAGATTCAATAAAGGTTTTTTAATAGAGGAAGGATGAATGGACTGTCTTTGTAGCGTCGTAAATATGAATTTTTTAATGATATTCACTCTATTTAGTTTTCTCAATTCATATAATACGTTCAATGTGAAAAATCATTAAAGGTGCAAGATATAGCCAATAACAATGCATCGTCCTACTTTCCGGAGATTCAATAAAGGTTTTTTAATAGAGGAAGGATGAATGGACTGTCTTTGTAGCGTCGTAAATATGAATTTTTTAATGATATTCACTCTATTTAGTTTTTCTCACTTCATATAATACGTTCAATGTGAAAAATCATTAAAGGTGCAGATTATAGCCAACAATGCATCGTCCTACTTTCCGGAGATTCAATAAAAAGGTTTTTAATAGAGGGAAGGATGAATGGACTGTCTTTGTAGCGTCGTAAATATGAATTTTTTAATGATATTCACTCTGTTTAGTTTTTCTCACTTCATATAATACGTTCAATGTGAAAAATCATTAAAGGTGCAAGATTATAGCCAATAACAATACATCGTCCTACTTTCCGGAAATTCAATAAAGATTTTTAAATGAGGAAGGATGAATGGACTCTCTTTGTAGCGTCGTAAATATGAATTTTTTAATGATATTCACTCTATTTAGTTTTTCTCACTTCATATAATACGTTCAATGTGAAAAATCATTAAAGGTGCAAGATTATAGCCAATAACAATGCATCGTCCTACTTTCCGGAGATTCAATAAAGGTTTTTTAATAACGGAAGCATGAATGGACTCTCTTTGTAGCGTCGTAAATATGAATTTTTTAATGATAGTCACTCTATTTAGTTTTCTCACTTCATATAATACGTTCAATGTGAAAAATCATTAAAGGTGCAAGATTATAGCCAATAACAATGCATCGTCCTACATTCCGGAGATTCAATAAAGTTTTTTTTAATAGAGGACGGATGAATGGACTCTCTTTGTAGCGTCGTAAATATGAATTTTTTAATGATATTCACTCTATTTAGTTTTTCTCGCTTCATACACAATACGTTCAATGTGAAAAATCATTAAAGGTGCAAGATTATAGCCAATAACAATTCATCGTCCTACTTTCCGGAGAATTCAATAAAGATTTTTAAATGAGGAAGGATGAATGGACTCTCTTTAGCAGCGTCGCGTACTAGATTTTTAATGATATTCACTCTATTTAGTTTTTCTCCTTCACTTATAATACGTTCAATGTGAAAAATCATTAAAGGTGCAAGATTATAGCCAATAACAATGCATCGTCCTACTTTCCGGAGAATTCGATAAAGGTTTTTAATAGAGGAAGGATGAATGGACTCTCTTTGTGGCGTCGTAAATATGAATTTTTTAATGATAGTCACTCTGTTTAGTTTTTCTTGCTTCATATAATACGTTCAATGTGAAAAAACATTAAAGGTGCAAGATTATAGCCAATAACAATGCGTATCTAACATAAAGGAGATTCAATAAAGGTTTTTAATAGAGGAGAGGATGAATGGACTCTCTTTGTAGCGTCGTAAATATGAATTTTTTAATGATATTCACTCTATTTAGTTTTCTCACTTCATATAATACGTTCAATGTGAAAAATCATTAAAGGTGCAAGTTACTGTATGTGGTATCGTCTACTTACGGAGATTCAATAAAGGTTTTTTGATAGAGGAAGGATGAATGGACTCTTTTATGGCGTCGTAAATATGAATTTTTTAATGATATTCACTCTATTTAGTTTTTTCACTTCACTGCAATACGTTCAATGTGAAAAATCATTAAAGGTGCAAGATTATAGCCAATAACAATGCATCGTCCTGCATACCGGAGATTCAATAAAGGTTTTTAATAGAGGAAGCATTAATGGATTGGACTCTCTTTGTAGCGTCGTAAATATGAATTTTTTAATGATATTCACTCTATTTTAATTTTCTCACTTCTGTATAATGTTCAATGTGAAAAATCATTAAAGGTGCAAGATTATAATGACAACAATGCATCGTCCTACTTTCCGGAGATTCAATAAAGGTTTTTTAATAGAGGAAGGATGAATGGACTCTCTTTGTAGCGTCGTAAATATGAATTTTTTAATAATGTTCAATATATTTAGTTTTTCTCACTTCATATAATACGTTCAATGTGAAAATCATTAAAGGTGCAAGATTATAGCCAATAACAATGCGTCGTCTGCTTTCGGAAATTCAATAAAGGTTTTTAATAGAGGACAGTTAGACAGACTCTCTTTGTGGCAATCTGTGTCTTAATTTTTTAATGATATTCTCTGTTAGTTTTTCTCACTTCATATAATACGTTCAATGTGAAAAATCATTAAAGGTGCAAGATTATAGCCAATAACAATGCATCGTCCTACTTTCCGGAGATTCAATAAGGTTTTTTAATAGAGGAAGGATGAATGGACGGCCTCTTTGTAGCGTCGTAAAGCCATGAATTTTTTAATGATATTCACTCTATTTAGTTTTCTCACTTCATATAATACGTTCAATGTGAAAAATCATTAAAGGTGCAAATTCTATGACAATAACAATGCATCAATCTACTTTCGGAGATTCAATAAAGGTTTTTAATAGAGGAAGGATGAATGGATTCTTTCTAGCGTCGTAAATATGAATTTTTATTGATATTGACTCCTATTTAGATTTTCTCACTTCATATAATACATTCAATGTGAAAAATCATTAAAGGTGCAAGATTATAGCCAATAACAATGCATCGTCCTACTTTTCGGAATTCAATAAGGTTTTTTAATAGAGGAAGGATGAATGGACTCTCTTTGTAGCGTCGTAAATATGAATTTTTAATGATATTCACTCTATTTAGTTTTCTCACTTCATACTAATACATTCAATGTAGTCATTAAAGGTGCAAGATTATAGCCAATAACGCAAATGCATCGTCCTACTTTTCGGAAGATTCAATAAAAAGGTTTTTTACTAGAGGATAGACTGGACTCTCTTGCAGCGTCGTAAATATGAATTTTTAATGATAGTCACTCTATTTAGTTTTCTCCTTCTATATAGTACGTTCAATGTGAAAAATCATTAAAGGTGCAAGATTATAGCCAATAACAATGCATCGTCCTACTTTCCCGGAGAATTCGTAAAGGTTTTTTACTAGAGGAAGGATGAATGGACTCTCTTTGTAGCGTCGTAAATATGAATTTTTTAATGATAGTCACTCTATTTAGTTTTACACACTTCATATAATACGTTCAATGTTAAAAATCGATAGGTGCAAGATTATAGCCAAAAGCAATGCATCGTCCTACTTTCGGAGATTCAATAAAGGTTTTTTAATAGAAGAAGGATGAATGGACTCTCTTTGTAGCGTCGTAAATAAAGTTTTTAATGATAGTCACTCTATTTAGTTTTTCTCACTTCATATAATACGTTCAATGTGAAAAATCATTAAAGGTGCAAGATTATAGCCCATGTGAAAGTAAATGCGTCCTACTTTCCGGAGATTCAATAAGGTTTTTCAGTAGAGGAAAGGATGAATGGACTCTCTTTTTAGCGTCGTAAATATGAGATTTTTAATGATAATCGCTCTAGTTTTTTCTCACTTCATATAATACGTTCAATGTGAAAAATCATTAAAGGTGCAAGATTATAGCCAATAACAATGCATCGTGCTACTGGAAATTCAATAAAGGTTTTTGATAGAGGAAGGATGAATGGACTCTTTGTAGCGTCGTAAATATGAATTTTTAATGATATTCACTCCTATTTAGTTTTTCTCACTTCATATAATACGTTCAATGTGAAAAATCATTAAAGGTGCAGATTATAGCCAATAACAATGCATCGTCCTACTTTCCGGAGATTCAATAAAGTTTTTTTAATAGAGGACGGATGAATGGACTCTCTTTGTAGCGTCGTAAATATGAATTTTTTAATGGTATTCACTCTATTTAGTTTTTTTCTCACTTCATATAATACGTTCAATGTGAAAAATCATTAAAGGTGCAAGATTATAGCCAATAACAATGCATCGTCCTACTTTCCGGAAGTTCAATAAAGATTTTTAAATGAGGAAGGATGAATGGACTCTCTTTGTAGCGTCGTAAATATGAATTTTTTAATGATATTCACTCTATTTAGTTTTCTCACTTCATATAATAGGTTCAATGTGAAAAATCATTAAAGGTGCAAGATTATATTAATAACAATGCATCGTCCTGCCAGGAGATTCAATAAAGTTTTTTAATAGAGGACGGATGAATGGACTCTCTTTGTAGCGTCGTAAATATGAATTTTTTAATGGTATTCACTCTATTTAGTTTTTCTCACTTCATATAATACGTTCAATGTGAAAAATCATTAAAGGTGCAAGATTATAGCCAATAACAATGCATCGTCCTACTTTCGGAGATTCAATAAAGATTTTTAAATGAGGAAGGATGAATGGACTCTCTTTGTAGCGTCGTAAATATGAATTTTTTAATGATATTCACTCTATTTGAGGATTTTCTCACTTCATATAATACGTTCAATGTGAAAAATCATTAAAGGTGCAAGATTATAGCCAATAACAATGCATCGTCCTACTTTCCGGAGATTCAATAAAGGTTTTTAATAGAGGAAGGATGAATGGACTCTCTTTGTAGCGTCGTAAATATGAATTTTTTAATGATGATCACTCTATTTAGTTTTCTCACTTCATATAATAGGTTCAATGTGAAAAATCATTAAGGTGCAAGATTATAGCCAAAAACAATGCATCGTCCTACTTTCCGGAGATTCAATAAAGGTTTTTAATAGAGGAAGGATGAATGGACTCTCTTTGTAGCCTCGTAAATATGAATTTTTTAATGATATTCACTCTATTTAGTTTTCTCACTTCATATAATACGTTCAATGTGAAAAATCATTAAGGAACAGATATAGCCAATAACAATGCATCGTCCTACTTTCGGAGATTCAATAAAGGTTTTTTAATAGAGGAAGGATGAATGGACTCTCTGGCAGCGTCGTAAATATGAATTTTTTAATGGTATTCACTCTATTTAGTTTTTTCTCACTTCATATAATACGTTCAATGTGAAAAATCATTAAAGGTGCAAGATTATAGCCAAAAACAATGCATCGTCCTACTTTCCGGAGATTCAATAAAGGTTTTTTAATAGAGGAAGGATGAATGGACTCTCTTTGTAGCCTCGTAAATATGAATTTTTTAATGATATTCACTCTATTTAGTTTTTCTCACTTCATATAATACGTTCAATGTGAAAAATCATTAAAGGTGCAAGATTATAGCCAATAACAATGCATCGTCTACTTTCCGGAGATTCAATAAAGGTTTTTTAATAGAGGAAGGATGAATGGACTCTCTTTGTAGCGTCGTAAATATGAATTTTTTAATGGTATTCACTCTATTTAGTTTTTTCTCACTTCATATAATACGTTCAATGTGAAAAATCATTAAAGGTGCAAGATTATAGCCAATAACAATGCATCGTCCTACTTTCCGGAGATTCAATAAAGGTTTTTTAATAGAGGAAGGATGAATGGACTCTCTTTGTAGCCTCTATTAAATATGAATTTTTTAATGATATTCACTCTATTTAGTTTTTTTCTCACTTCATATAATACGTTCAATGTGAAAAATCATTAAAGGTGCAAGATTATAGCCAATAACAATGCATCGTCCTACTTTCCGGAGATTCAATAAAGGTTTTTAATAGAGGAAGGATGAATGGACTCTGTTTGTAGCGTCGTAAATATGAATTTTAATGATAGTCACTCTATTTAGTTTTTCTCACTTCATATAATACGTTCAATGTGAAAAATCATTAAAGGTGCAAGATTATAGCCAATAACAATGCATCGTCCTACTTTCCGGAAATTCAATAAAGGTTTTTTTAGTAGAGGAAGGATGAATGGACTCTCTTTGTAGCGTTGTAAATATGAATTTTTTAATGATATTCACTCTATTTAGTTTTCTCACTTCATATAATACGTTCAATGTGAAAAATCATTAAAGGTGCAAGATTATAGCCAATAACAATGCATCGTCCTACATTCCAGGAGATTCAATAAAGGTTTTTTAATAGAGGAAGCATGAATGGACTCTCTTTGTAGCGTCGTAAATATGAATTTTTAATGATATTCACTCTATTTAGTTTTTCTCACTTCATATAATACGTTCAATGTGAAAAATCATTAAAGGTGCAAGATTATAGCCAAAAACAATGCATCGTCCTACTTTCCGGAGATTCAATAAAGTTTTTAATAGAAGAAGGATGAATGGACTCTCTTTGTAGCGTCGTAAATATGATTTTTTTAATGATAGTCACTCTATTTTAGTTTTTTCTCACTTCATATAATACGTTCAATGTGAAAAATCATTAAAGGTGCAAGATTATAGCCAATAACAATGCATCGTCCTACTTTCCGGAGATTCAATAAAGGTTTTTCAGTAGAGGAAGGATGAATGGACTCTCTTTTTAGCGTCGTAAATATGAATTTTTTAATGATAATCGCTCTATTTAGTTTTCTCACTTCATATAATACGTTCAATGTGAAAAATCATTAAAGGTGCAGATTATAGCCAATAACAATGCATCGTGCTACTTTCCGGAGATTCAATAAAGGTTTTTGATAGAGGAAGGATGAATGGACTCTCTTTGTAGCGTCGTAAATATGAATTTTTTAATGATATTCACTCTATTTAGTTTTTCTCACTTCATATAATACGTTCAATGTAGAAAAATCATTAAAGGTGCAAGATTATAGCCAATAACAATGCATCGTCCTACTTTCCGGAGATTCAATAAAGTTTTTTTAATAGAGGACGGATGAATGGACTCTCTTTGTAGCGTCGTAAATATGAATTTTTTAATGGTATTCACTCTATTTAGTTTTCTCACTTCATATAATACGTTCAATGTGAAAAATCATTAAAGGTGCAAGATTATAGCCAATAACAATGCATCGTCCTACTTTCGGAGATTCAATAAAGATTTTTAAATGAGGAAGGATGAATGGACTCTCTTTGTAACGTCGTAAATATGAATTTTTTAATGATATTCACTCTATTTAGTTTTTCTCACTTCATATAATACGTTCAATGTGAAAAATCATTAAAGGTGCAAGATTATAGCCAATAACAATGCATCGTCCTACTTTCCGGAGATTCAATAAAGGTTTTTAATAGAGGAAGGATGAATGGACTCTCTTTGTAGCGTCGTAAATATGAATTTTTTAATGATATTCACTCTATTTAGTTTTTCTCACTTCATATAATAGGTTCAATGTGAAAAATCATTAAAGGTGCAAGATTATAGCCAAAAACAATGCATCGTCCTACTTTCCGGAGATTCAATAAAGGTTTTTTAATAGAGGAAGGATGAATGGACTCTCTTTGTAGCCTCGTAAATATGAATTTTTTAATGATATATTCACTCTATTTAGTTTTTCTCACTTCATATAATACGTTCAATGTGAAAAATCATTAAAGGTGCAAGATTATAGCCAATAACAATGCATCGTCCTACTTTCCGGAGATTCAATAAAGGTTTTTTTAATAGAGGAAGGATGAATGGACTCTCTTTGTAGCGTCGTAAATATGAATTTTTTTAATGGTATTCACTCTATTTAGTTTTTCTCACTTCATATAATACGTTCAATGTGAAAAATCATTAAAGGTGCAAGATTATAGCCAATAACAATGCATCGTCCTACTTTCCGGAGATTCAATAAAGGTTTTTTTAATAGAGGAAGGATGAATGGACTCTCTTTGTAGCCTCGTAATGTGAATTTTTTAATGATATTCACTCTATTTAGTTTTTCTCACTTCATATAATACGTTCAATGTGAAAAATCATTAAAGGTGCAAAGATTATAGCCAATAACAATGCATCGTCCTACTTTCCGGAGATTCAATAAAGGTTTTTAATAGGAAGGATGAATGGACTCTCTTTGTAGCGTCGTAAATATGAATTTTTTAATGATAGTCACTCTATTTAGTTTTTCTCACTTCATATAATACGTTCAATGTGAAAAATCATTAAAGGTGCAAGATTATAGCCAATAACAATGCATCGTCCTACTTTCCGGAGATTCAATAAAGGTTTTTAGTAGAGGAAGGATGAATGGACTCTCTTTGTAGCGTTGTAAATATGAATTTTTTAATGATATTCACTCTATTTAGTTTTTCTCACTTCATATAATACGTTCAATGTGAAAAATCATTAAAGGTGCAAGATTATAGCCAATAACAATGCATCGTCCTACATTCCGGAGATTCAATAAAGGTTTTTTAATAGAGGAAGCATGAATGGACTCTCTTTGTAGCGTCGTAAATATGAATTTTTTAATGATATTCACTCTATTTAGTTTTCTCACTTCATATAATACGTTCAATGTGAAAAATCATTAAAGGTGCAAGATTATAGCCAATAACAATGCATCGTGCTACTTTCCCGAGATTCAATAAAGGTTTTTTAATAGAGGAAGCATGAATGGACTCTCTTTGTAGCGTCGTAAATATGAATTTTTTAATGATATTAAC
>JBBBDQ010013307.1:0-10935 GCA_037127315.1 Ascarosepion bandense
TTAAAATGCTTCCTCGACTAACAACAGTTAAAAGGCTTCCTCAACTAACAACAGTTAAAAGGCTTCCTCGACTAACAACAGTTAAAAGGCTTCCTCGACTAACTACAGTTAAAAGGCTTCCTCGACTAACAACAGTTAAAAGGCTTCCTCGACTAACAACAGTTAAAAGGCTTCCTCAACTAACTACAGTTAAAAGGCTTCCTCGACTAACAACAGTTAAAAGGCTTCCTCAACTAACAACAGTTAAAAGGCTTCCTCGACTAACAACAGTTAAAAGGCTTCCTCGACTAACAACAGTTAAAAGGCTTCCTCAACTAACAACAGTTAAAAGGCTTCCTCAACTAACAACAGTTAAAAGGCTTCCTCGACTAACAACAGTTAAAAGGCTTCCTCAACTAACAACAGTTAAAAGGCTTCCTCGACTAACTACAGTTAAAAGGCGTTTCCTCGACTAACAACAGTTAAAAGGCTTCCTCGACTAACAACAGTTAAAAGGCTTCCTCGACTAACTACAGTTAAAAGGCTTCCTCGACTAACAACAGTTAAAAGGCTTCCTCAACTAACAACAGTTAAAAGGCTTCCTCGACTAACAACAGTTAAAAGGCTTCCTCGACTAACAACAGTTAAAAGGCTTCCTCAACTAACAACAGTTAAAAGGCTTCCTCAACTAACAACAGTTAAAAGGCTTCCTCGACTAACAACAGTTAAAAGGCTTCCTCAACTAACAACAGTTAAAAGGCTACCTCGACTAACAACAGTTAAAAGGCTTCCTCGACTAACTAAGCAGTTAAAAGGCTTCCTCAACTAACAACAGTTAAAAGGCTTCCTCAACTAACAACAGTTAAAAGGCTTCCTCGACTAACAACAGTTAAAAGGCCTCCCCAACTAACAACAGTTAAAAGGCTTCCTCGACTAACAACAGTTAAAAGGCTTCCTCGACTAACTACAGTTAAAAGGCTTCCTCGACTAACAACAGTTAAAAGGCTTCCTCGACTAACAACAGTTAAAAGGCTTCCTCGACTAACAACAGTTAAAAGGCTTCCTCGACTAACTACAGTTAAAAGGCTTCCTCAACTAACAACAGTTAAAAGGCTTCCTCGACTCAACAACAGTTAAAAGGCTTCCTCGACTAACAACAGTTAAAAGGCTTCCTCGACTAACAACAGTTAAAAGGCTTCCTCGACTAACAACAGTTAAAAGGCTTCCTCGACTAACAACAGTTAAAAGGCTTCCTCGACTAACAACAGTTAAAAGGCTTCCTCGACTAACTACAGTTAAAAGGCTTCCTCAACTAACAACAGTTAAAAGGCTTCCTCGACTAACAACAGTTAAAAGGCTTCCTCGACTAACAACAGTTAAAAGGCTTCTTCAACTAACAACAGTTAAAAGGCTTCCTTGACTAACAACAGTTAAAAGGCTTCCTCGACCTAACTACAGTTAAAAGGCTTCCTCGACTAACAACAGTTAAAAGGCTTCCCGACTAACAACAGTTAAAAGGCTTCCTCGACTAACAACAGTTAAAAGGCTTCCTCGACTAACTACAGTTAAAGGCTTCCTCGACTAACAACAGTTAAAAGGCTTCCTCAACTAACAACAGTTAAAAGGCTTCCTCGACTAACAACAGTTAAAAGGCTTCCTCGACTAACTACAGTTAAAAGGCTTCCTGACTAACTACAGTTAAAAGGCTTCCTCAACTAACAACAGTTAAAAGGCTTCCTCGACTAACTACAGTTAAAAGGCTTCCTCAACTAACAACAGTTAAAAGGCTTCCTCGACTAACTACAGTTAAAAGGCTTCCTCGACTAACTACAGTTAAAAGGCTTCCTCAACTAACAACAGTTAAAAGGCTTCCTCGACTAACAACAGTTAAAAGGCTTCCTCGACTAACAACAGTTAAAAGGCTTCCTCAACTAACAACAGTTAAAAGGCTTCCTCGACTAACAACAGTTAAAAAAGGTTTCCTCGACTAACAACAGTTAAAAGGCTTCCTCGACTAACAACAGTTAAAAGGCTTCCTCGACTAACAACAGTTAAAAGGCTTCCTCGACTAACTACAGTTAAAAGGCTTCCCTCGACTAACAACAGTTAAAAGGCTTCCTCGACTAACAACAGTTAAAAGGCTTCCTCGACTAACAACAGTTAAAAGGCTTCCTCAACTAACAACAGTTAAAAGGCTTCCTCAACTAACAACAGTTAAAAGGCTTCCTCGACTAACAACAGTTAAAAGGCTTCCTCGACTAACTACAGTTAAAAGTGCTCGACTAACAACAGTTAAAAGGCTTCCTCGACTAACTACAGTTAAAAGGCTTCCTCGACTAACAACAGTTAAAAGGCTTCGACTAACAACAGTTAAAAGGCTTCCTCGACTAACTACAGTTAAAAGGCTTCCTCGACTAACAACAGTTAAAAGGCTTCCTCAACTAACAACAGTTAAAAGGCTTCCTCAACTAACAACAGTTAAAAGGCTTCCTCGACTAACAACAGTTAAAAGGCTTCCTCGACTAACTACAGTTAAAAGGCTTCCTCGACTAACAACAGTTAAAAGGCTTCCTCGACTAACTACAGTTAAAAGGCTTCCTCGACTAACAACAGTTAAAAGGCTTCCTCGACTAACTACAGTTAAAAGGCTTCCTCGACTAACAACAGTTAAAAGGCTTCCCTGACTAACTACAGTTAGCTTCCTCGACTAACAACAGTTAAAAGGCTTCCTGACTAACTACAGTTAAAAGGCTTCCTCGACTAACAACAGTTAAAAGGCTTCCTCGACTAACAACAGTTAAAAGGCTTCTCGACTAACAACAGTTAAAAGGCTTCCTCGACTAACTACAGTTAAAAGGCTTCCTCGACTAACAACAGTTAAAAGGCTTCCTCGACTAACAACAGTTAAAAGGCTTCCTCGACTAACAACAGTTAAAAGGCTTCCTCGACTAACAACAGTTAAAAGGCTTCCTCGACTAACTACAGTTAAAAGGCTTCCTCGACTAACAACAGTTAAAAGGCTTCCTCGACTAACAACAGTTAAAAGGCTTCCTCGACTAACAACAGTTAAAAGGCTTCCTCAACTAACAACAGTTAAAAGGCATCCTCAACTAACAACAGTTAAAAGGCTTCCCCGACTAACAACAGTTAAAAGGCTTCCTCGACTAACTACAGTTAAAAGGCTTCCTCGACTAACAACAGTTAAAAGGCTTCCTCGACTAACTACAGTTAAAAGGTTTCCTCGACTAACAACAGTTAAAAGGCTTCCTCGACTAACTACAGTTAAAAGGCTTCCTCGACTAACAACAGTTAAAAGGCTTCCCTCGACTAACTACAGTTAAAAGGCTTCCTCGACTAACAACAGTTAAAAGGCTTCCTCGACTAACTACAGTTAAAAGGCTTCCTCGACTAACAACAGTTAAAAGGCTTCCTCGACTAACAACAGTTAAAAGTGTTTCCTCGACTAACTACAGTTAAAAGGCTTCCCTCGACTAACAACAGTTAAAAGGCTTCCTCGACTAACTACAGTTAAAAGGCTTCCTCAACTAACAACAGTTAAAAGGCTTCCTCAACTAACAACAGTTAAAAGGCTTCCTCGACTAACAACAGTTAAAAGGCTTCCTCGACTAACAACAGTTAAAAGGCTTCCTCAACTAACAACAGTTAAAAGGCTTCCTCGACTAACAACAGTTAAAAGGCTTCCTCGACTAACTACAGTTAAAAGGCTTCCTCGACTAACAACAGTTAAAAGGCTTCCTCGACTAACAACAGTTAAAAGGCTTCCTCGACTAACTACAGTTAAAAGGGCTTCCTCTGACTAACAACAGTTGCAAAGGCTTCCTCGACTAACAACAGTTAAAAGGCTTCCTCGACTAACAACAGTTAAAAGGCTTCCTCAACTAACAACAGTTAAAAGGCTTCCTCGACTAACAACAGTTAAAAGGCTTCCTCGACTAACAACAGTTAAAAGGCTTCCTCGACTAACAACAGTTAAAAGGCTTCCTCGACTAACAACAGTTAAAAGGCTTCCTCGACTAACTACAGTTAAAAAAGGCTTCCTCGACTAACAACAGTTAAAAGGCTTCCTCGACTAACAACAGTTAAAAGGCTTCCTCGACTAACAACAGTTAAAAGGCTTCCTCAACTAACAACAGTTAAAAGGCTTCCTCAACTAACAACAGTTAAAAGGCTTCCTCGACTAACAACAGTTAAAAGGCTTCCTCGACTAACAACAGTTAAAAGGCTTCCTCGACTAAAATTGTTAAAAGGCTTCCTCGACTAACAACAGTTAAAAGGCTTCCTCGACTAACAACAGTTAAAAGGCTTCCTCAACTAACAACAGTTAAAAGGCTTCCTCAACTAACAACAGTTAAAAGGCTTCCTCGACTAACAACAGTTAAAAGGCTTCCTCAACTAACAACAGTTAAAAGGCTTCCCGACTAACAACAGTTAAAAGGCTTCGACTAACTACAGTTAAAAGGCTTCCTCAACTAACAACAGTTAAAAGGCTTCCTCAACTAACAACAGTTAAAAGGTTTCCTCGACTAACAACAGTTAAAAGGCTTCCTCAACTAACAACAGTTAAAAGGCTTCCTCGACTAACAACAGTTAAAAGGCTTCCTCGACTAACTACAGTTAAAAGGCTTCCTCGACTAACAACAGTTAAAAGGCTTCCTCGACTAACAACAGTTAAAAGGCTTCCTCGACCAACAACAGTTAAAAAGGCTTCCTCAACTAACAACAGTTAAAAGGCTTCCTCAACTAACAACAGTTAAAAGGCTTCCTCGACTAACAACAGTTAAAAGGCTTCCTCGACTAACAACAGTTAAAAGGCTTCCTCAACTAACAACAGTTAAAAGGCTTCCTCGACTAACAACAGTTAAAAGGCTTCCTCAACTAACAACAGTTAAAAGGCTTCAATCAAATGCACAAGCAAAAGGCTTCCCCCCTTAACTAACAACAGTTAAAAGGCTTCCTCGACTAACAACAGTTAAAAGGCTTCCTCGACTAACAACAGTTAAAAGGCTTTCCTCAACTAACAACAGTTAAAAGGCTTCCTCAACTAACAACAGTTAAAAGGCTTCCTCGACTAACAACAGTTAAAAGGCTTCCTCGACTAACAACAGTTAAAAGGCTTCCTCAACTAACAACAGTTAAAAGGCTTCCTCGACTAACAACAGTTAAAAGGCTTCCTCAACTAACAACAGTTAAAAGGCTTCCTCGACTAACAACAGTTAAAAGGCTTCCTCAACTAACAACAGTTAAAAGGCTTCCTCGACTAACAACAGTTAAAAGGCTTCCTCGACTAACTACAGTTAAAAGGCTTCCTCAACTAACAACAGTTAAAAGGCTTCCTCGACTAACAACAGTTAAAAGGCTTCCTCGACTAACAACAGTTAAAAGGCTTCCTCAACTAACAACAGTTAAAAGGCTTCCTCGACTAACAACAGTTAAAAGGCTTCCTCGACTAACTACAGTTAAAAGGCTTCCTCAACTAACAACAGTTAAAAGGCTCTCAACTAACAAACAGTTAAAAGGCTTCCTCGACTAACAACAGTTAAAAGGCTTCCTCAACTAACAACAGTTAAAAGGCTTCCTCGACTAACAACAGTTAAAAGGCTTCCTCAACTAACAACAGTTAAAAGGCTTCCTTGACTAACAACAGTTAAAAGGCTTCCTCGACTAACTACAGTTAAAAGGCTTCCTCGACTAACAACAGTTAAAAGGCTTCCTCGACTAACAACAGTTAAAAGGCTTCCTCGACTAACTACAGTTAAAAGGCTTCCTCGACTAACAACAGTTAAAAGGCTTCCCTGACTAACTACAGTTAAAAGGCTTCCTCAACTAACAACAGTTAAAAGGCTTCCTCGACTAACAACAGTTAAAAGGTTTCCTCGACTAACAACAGTTAAAAGGCTTCCTCGACTAACAACAGTTAAAAGTGCTCTCGACTAACAACAGTTAAAAGGCTTCCTCAACTAACAACAGTTAAAAGGCTTCCTCGACTAACAACAGTTAAAAGGCTTCCCTCAACTAACAACAGTTAAAAGGCTTCCTCGACTAACAACAGTTAAAAGGCTTCCTCGACTAACTACAGTTAAAAGGCTTCCTCGACTAACAACAGTTAAAAGGCTTCCTCGACTAACTACAGTTAAAAGGCTTCCTCAACTAACAACAGTTAAAAGGCTTCCTCGACTAACAACAGTTAAAAGGCTTCCTCGACTAACTACAGTTAAAAGGCTTCCTCAACTAACAACAGTTAAAAGGCTTCCTCGACTAACAACAGTTAAAAGGCTTCCTCGACTAACAACAGTTAAAAGGCTTCCTCAACTAACAACAGTTAAAAGGCTTCTGACTAACAACAGTTAAAAGGCTTCCTCAACTAACAACAGTTAAAAGGTTTCCTCAACTAACAACAGTTAAAAGGCTTCCTCAACTAACAACAGTTAAAAGGCTTCCTCGACTAACAACAGTTAAAAGGCTTCCTCGACTAACTACAGTTAAAAGGCTTCCTCAACTAACAACAGTTAAAAGGCTTCCTCAACTAACAACAGTTAAAAAGGCTTCCTCGACTAACAACAGTTAAAAGGCTTCCTCAACTAACAACAGTTAAAAGGCTTCCTCGACTAACAACAGTTAAAAGGCTTCCCTCGACTAACTACAGTTAAAAGGCTTCCTCGACTAACAACAGTTAAAAGGCTTCCTCGACTAACAACAGTTAAAAGGCTTCCTCGACTAACAACAGTTAAAAGGCTTCCTCAACTAACAACAGTTAAAAGGCTTCCTCAACTAACAACAGTTAAAAGGCTTCCTCGACTAACAACAGTTAAAAGGCTTCCTCGACTAACAACAGTTAAAAGGCTTCCTCAACTAACAACAGTTAAAAGGCTTCCTCGACTAACAACAGTTAAAAGGCTTCCTCAACTAACAACAGTTAAAAGGCTTCCTCAACTAACAACAGTTAAAAGGCTTCCTCAACTAACAACAGTTAAAAGGCTTCCTCGACTAACAACAGTTAAAAGGCTTCCTCGACTAACAACAGTTAAAAGGCTTCCTCAACTAACAACAGTTAAAAGGCTTCCTCAACTAACAACAGTTAAAAGGGCTTCCTCGACTAACAACAGTTAAAAGGCTTCCTCGACTAACAACAGTTAAAAGGCTTCCTCAACTAACAACAGTTAAAAAGGCTTCCTCGACTCAACAACAGTTAAAAGGCTTCCTCAACTAACAACAGTTAAAAGGCTTCTCGACTAACAACAGTTAAAAGGCTTCCTCAACTAACAACAGTTAAAAGGCTTCCTCGACTAACAACAGTTAAAAGGCTTCCTCGACTAACTACAGTTAAAAGGTTTCAACTAACAACAGTTAAAAGGCTTCCTCGACTAACAACAGTTAAAAGGCGGTTTCCTCGACTAACAACAGTTAAAAGGCTTCCTCAACTAACAACAGTTAAAAGGCTTCCTCGACTAACAACAGTTAAAAGGCTTCCTCGACTAACTACAGTTAAAAGGCTTCCTCAACTAACAACAGTTAAAAGGCTTCCTCAACTAACAACAGTTAAAAGGCTTCCTCGACTAACAACAGTTAAAAGGCTTCCTCAACTAACAACAGTTAAAAGGCTTCCTCGATTAACAACAGTTAAAAGGCTTCCCTCAACTAACAACAGTTAAAAGGCTTCCTCGACTAACAACAGTTAAAAGGCTTCCTCGACTAACTACAGTTAAAAGGCTTCCTCGACTAACAACAGTTAAAAGGCTTCCTCGACTAACAACAGTTAAAAGGCTTCCCTCGACTAACTACAGTTAAAAGGCTTCCTCGACTAACAACAGTTAAAAGGCTTCCTCGACTAACTACAGTTAAAAGGCTTCCCCAACTAACCACCAAAAGAAGCTCTCGACTACCAAATACAAAGGCTTCCTCAACTTTTCAACAACAGTTGCAGCTATTTTCCCAATTCAACAACAAAGAAAGGCTTCCCCCAACTCATCCAGCATTCTAACTAAGCAACAGCGTGCCTCCCTAACTCATCTGCAGCTGCATGGCTTCCTGACTAATGAAGGCAGGCTTCAAATCAACAACAGAAAGGCTTCCTCGACCAGACCACAGTTAAAAGGCCTGATCACCAGTTTGAAGTTAAAAGGCTTCCTCAACTTAACAACAGTTAAAAGGCTTCCTCGACTAACAGCTGTAAAAGCCTCAACTAACAACAGCTAAATGCTTCTCCATCAACAAATGAGCAAAGGCTTTCCCCAATTAACAACAGTTAAAATACCCTCTGGAACAACCTAGCCAGCTCCTCGACTAACAGCAAAAGCCTCAACTAACTGAAGAAAGCTAAAAGGCTTCCCCAACTAACTGCTGCTGCTCCTGACTACCAAATGAAGGCAAGGCTTCAACTAACTACAGAAGCCAGCCTCCTCAACTAACCCTACAGTTAAAAGGCTTCCTCGACTAACAACAGCAAAAGGCTCGACTAACAACAGCTGCTGCTCAACTAACAACAGTTAAAAGGCTTCCTCGACACCAGCAAAAGCGGCTTCCTCAACTACCAGTTGCTGCTCTCTGACTAAATGAAGGCGGCTTCCTCGACTAACAACAGCAAAGTGCCTCCCAACTTAACCTACAGCTAAAGGTTTTCCAAACTAAATGCTAAAAGTATTTCCCTGATCAACAACAGTTAAAAGGCTTCCTCGACTAACTACAGTTAAAAGGCTTCCTGTCCAATCACAGTTATGTTACTCTGATCAACAACAGTTAAAGGCTCTCTGGACTAATAAAGCTAAAAGGCTTCCTCACCAACTACAAAGGCTCTCGATCAACAACAGCAAGGCTCAACCAACAACAGCTAAAGGCTCTGGATCAACAAAGAAGCTTCAAATCGAACTACAAAGAAAGGCTTCCTCAACTAACTACATGGTACTCTAACTAACTACATGGTACATTCTTCACATCAACAACAGTTAAAGGCTTCCTCAACTAACAACAAAGCTAAAAAAGGCTTCCTCTTTGACTAACACCAGTTGCAAGGCTTCAATCAACGCAGTTGAAAGGCTCCTCAACTAACCAAGGAGGAAGTTGCTTCCTCAACCAATCAATATGCCAGCAGCTCCTCGATCACAACAAAGCTAAAAGGGTTTCCTCTAACTAACTACAGTTAAAAGGCTTCAACTCATCAACAGTTAAAAGGTTTCCCCAACTAACAACAGTTAAAAGGCTTCCTCAACTAACTACAGGTAAAAGGCTTCCCCATTCAACAACAGTTAAAAGGCTTCCTCGACTAACTACAGTTAAAAGGCTTCCTCGACTAACAACAGTTAAAAGGCTTCCTCAACTAACAAATAAAGCTAAAAGGCCTCCTCGACTAACAACAGTTAAAAGGCTTCCTCGACTAACAACAGTTAAAAGGCTTCCTCGACTACCCAGTTAAAAGGCTTCCCCAATCCAATGCTAAAAGGCTCTCTCGACTAACAACAGTTAAAAGGCTTCCTCAATCCAATAAACAGTTAAAAGGCTTCCTCAACTAACTACAGTTAAAAGGCTTCCCCAATCAACAACAGTTAAAGGCTTCCTCGACTAACAACAGTTAAAAGGCTTCCTCAACTACAACAGTTAAAAGGCTTCCTCAACTAACTACAGCTAAAGGCTTCCTCAACTAACAACAGTTAAAAGGCTTCCTCGACTAACTACAGTTAAAAGGCTTCCCTGACTAACACGAAGCTAAAAGGTTTCCTCAACCAACAACAGCTAAAAGGCTTCCTCGACTAACCAAGGTTAAAAGGCTTCCTGATCAACAGCTGCTAAAAGGCTTCCTCAACCAACAACAGTTAAAAGGCTTCCCGACTAACAACAAAGAAGTTAAGCTTCCTCGACTAACAACAGTTAAAAGGCTTCCTCGACTAACTACAGTTAAAAGGCTTCCTTAACTAACTACAAAGTTAAAAGGCTTCCTCGACTAAATACAACAGTTAAAAGGCTTCCTCAACAACAGTTAAAAGGCTTCCCTCTAACTAACTACAGTTAAAAGGCTTCAACTAACAACAGTTAAAAGGCTTCCTCGACTAACTACAGTTAAAAGGCTTCCTCAACTAACTACAGTTAAAAGGGCTTCCTCGACTAACAACAGTTAAAAGGCTTCCCTCAACTAACAACAGTTAAAAGGCTTCCTCAACTAACTACAGTTAAAGGCTTCCTCAACTAACAACAGTTAAAAGGCTTCCTCGACTAACTACAGTTAAAAGGCTTCCTCAACTAACTACAGTTAAAAGGCTTCCTCGACTAACAACAGTTAAAAAAGGCTTCCCCAATCCAAAACAAAGCGCGGCTTCCTCAACTAACAACAGTTAAAAGGCTTCCTCGACTAACAACAGTTAAAAGGCTTCCTCGACTAACTACAGTTAAACAACTACAGTTAAAAGGCTTCCTCAACTAACAACAGCAAAGGCCTCTCAACTAACAACAGTTAAAAGGTTTCCTCAACTAACTACAGTTAAAGGTTTCAACTAACAACAGTTAAAGGCTTCCTCGACTAACCACAGTTAAAAGGCTTCCTCGACTAACAATTATTAAAAAGGCTTCCCAACTAACAACAGTTAAAAGGCTTCCTCGACTAACAACAGTTAAAAGGCTTCCTCGATCAACAACAGTTAAAAAGGCTTCCTGACTAACAAATAGCAAAAAAAGGCTTCCTCAACTAACAACAGTTAAAAAGGCTTCCTGACTAACAACAGTTAAAAGAAGCCTCAACTAACAACAGCAAAAGGCTTCCTCAACTAACTACAGAAGAAAAGCAAGGCCTCTCTAACTAACAACAGTTAAAAGGCTTCCTCAATTAACAACAGTTAAAAGGCTTCCTCAACCAACAACAGTTAAAAGGCTTCCTCAACTAACTACAGCTAAAAGGCTTCAACTAACAACAGTTAAAAGGCTTCCTCGACTAACTACAGTTAAAAGGCTTCC
>JBBBDQ010013320.1:0-11874 GCA_037127315.1 Ascarosepion bandense
CTGGGGAATATATAAGGCTGACCCAGCCGAGAGTAAAACAGGACAAAATAACGATGGACAAAGGGGATCTCGAACTGGATCATAACAAAAGCATTGGAGCCGGGAACAGGCTAAGGACAACCCATACACTCACATTAACTAGGTACACAAAGAATTTCTACCTTAACCACGGGAAGGGTTCCAAAGGAATCCCCCCGATGTGATTAGCAGATCTAAAAAAAAAGAAAATCAAGGCTAGCCCCGGTCACACGAACCAGGCTCGCTGCATGTATCCACCTTTCGCAAAAGTCTGTCGGGTGCAGCCGTTTCCGTTCAGTTCTAATCTTCATTTTGAGCTGGTGCTCAAAATATCGGATTAGATCCTGATCCGAAAGACGACCCTTGCAGACTTCCTCCAGTCGCGTCGTCCATATCACCATTCTAGCCGAAGCCAGCAGCGTCAGAAACACCATCCGCTTCACTCCAGAGTACGGGGGCAACACATTGTCCACAGCGTATGCGCGATCAATGAGCACGAGCTCCCGCGGCGCGATGCAGGCAGTCAGCTCGCCGACACGCGCCCACAACGGGCGAACGCGCGAACAATGGAAGAAGGCGTGCGCAGACGTCTCCTTGATTCCAAGGTTGCAACGTTCACAATCTGGCAAATCCGCCAGACCCATTGCGAAACGCTTGTCATTGAGAGACAAACCATTCCGAGCCAATCGCCAGGTCAGAGAAAACTCGAAGTTGCTGAGCCAATCCCTGGCGCCCAGAACCAATGAGAGCGGTACTCCACTCTCTCGACATGCCGAGCTTACTCACGGCTTATCCTTCACGGCACCCTCCACTAATCCCCGATAGAAGATTTTCCTAGGCTGTGAAAGGTCACTGGACCGTGGAATGGCCTGTAAAGCCGCCAGACATTCGAGGAGGAATTTCGGTCGCACCCAAGGCCTGACGGTCAGCCATAGGGTCGGGGGCGTGATGGTAAGGCAAGGGAACATGTCCCTCACTACCCCCGCAAGCAACCGATCTTCCTCGCGCGCGCCTGAGGAATGCCAACCTTGAAGCAGCACGTGGCTCCTCAAGTGTGGCATCCCAGACCCCCTTGACACGGACGGAGGCAACAGACTCCTTTGTCGACCATGTGTTTGCGTCCTCTCCAAAGACGGGAGAATAGCAAACGCTCGAGCGCCTTCTCATGATCGTCACAAGGGAAGTACTGACAGCCGGTAAAGGGATCATGGGAAAGAGGTATGTGTTACACACCTCCGCCAAGCCCTTCACCGGAGAGACCCCGTCGACGCCAAATCTTGACCGACGCGCCGACCTTTGCCGTCTTCTGATGATTTTCTCCAGCTGTAAGTCCGGACCGAACCAAACTCCCGAGGAGCTTGACCGGCCCGTCCGTCCAGCTGAAGGGCCCGGGAGGGGAAACTCCCTTCCAGGCACCTAACCGCAAGCCGGATGACTTGTCGCAGTTAATTCTGGCCCCTGTCACCTTCTCGTACCGTACAAGCGCCTGGTGTACCGCCTCTATGTCCCTGCGGGAGGACACAAAGGTCGTTACGTCATCGGCGTACACAAACCCTGGCTCGAGCTCCGCCAGGGGCTTCAATTCCACGCAGGACCGGACTGCCCGTCTCGTCCCTTAGCCGGCGAAGGAGGGGCTCCAACGCCAAGACATAAAGGAGAAGACAGTGGACAACCCTGTCGGACCGACCTAGACAACGCGAAAGCGCCCGACCTTCCCGTTCACCTGTACCACAGCCCGGGGGAGCGATACAGAAGGCTAATCCAGCGGCTGAAGTCGGGTTTGAATCCGGCGGCCTGCGGACAGCAGCTGAGTGGCCATGGTCAATCCTATCAAATGCCTTGGACTGATCTAAATTGATCAGCGCGGCCTCATCGTCGTCTTCTACACCCTCTATGATCGTGCGAATCAAGTGCAGGTTGCTCTGAATTGTTCTCCCCTTCACAGAACAAGTCTGATCCGGTTCCAACAGAGACTCGGCAACTAGCTGCAAGCGATTCGTCAGGATCTTGGCCAAAATCTTTAACTCTGTGTTTAGCAGAGTTATGGGCCTGTAATCGTCTAGTTCCCTCCCCAACCTTCTTGCCTTTTCTCAACAGCGTGATCACGCCCCTGGTGATCCGACCGGGGATGGACCCCTGCCGAAACCAGTGGTTGAACACGACTGCCAAGAGCGGGACAAAAAGGTGCGACATCCTCAAGTACAATTCATAGGGCAAACCATCCAAACCTGGCGACTTGCCACTGCCGACCTTCTTCAAAGCCACGTAGATTTCGTCCTCCGTAATCTCCCCTTCGCAACTAGCCGCTTCAGCCGGCAAAAGCCGGGGAAAGTCAACCAAATAGCTGCGAAAGTCCTCGTCACGGAGACCAGGCTCTTGGTAAATCGGTGTTCGAAATGCTGCCGGAACGCCTCGCACATGTCGTCGGTCGACCTAAGGAGATGTCCCTCCGGGTCGCGTACCTCTCGAATGTACCGGTCGCCGGCTCGGCGAATTTCTTCCTTGCGCAGTTCCGCGCCCATTTTCACAGCTTCGGAAGACATCTTGCTTAGCAGCCTAATTACCTGGCCCATGTAGCGCCCGCTAGTCGGGCAACTCCAGGGCCTCCCTGGCTAAGGCTATTTCTAGGGAATCCCCACCAGCCTCCGCCCGGGCGAAATTAGCTCTAAGTGTCTTTGTATCCCGCAGCCTTATCTAGGTTGAGCCGCTGGCTATATTTGGTGGCGAAAGACCTAATGGAGTCCTTAAGACTAACCCACCACTTACTCCCAATGACTCGCCCAATTAACGCCCGCTGAACTAGTTTTGTCAGCTGGTCACGAAAATCCCGCCTGTCCAGTAAGGACTGGTTGAACTTCATATGGCCAACCCTAGGCCTAAAATCTAACACCACGGGCACAAACGAGTTTGTGATCCGTGTAGCCTAACCAGTGGAACGTTGGACATTCTAAGAAGTCTATGTCGGCTTCTCTCACTAACACCCTATCCAGGTACGCTGATACCCGGGTAGAGGGCCAACTACGCGTCCACGTCCATGCTCCCTTCCGGATGATCGACCCGGTGTCTATCGACGAGACCAAAATCGCCGACAAGATTGACCGAATACGATCACCACTCCACCCACTGACGCCCCTCCCTCTATCCCATTTGGGGGTTAGGATGGCATTCCAGTCCCCAACTAAGATTAGCCGTGTTGAATGCACCATGAAGGGCTCCAACAGCCGAAAAGAAAGAGACACGCTCACCTTGAACATTGGGCGCATAAACCGCAATCAGCCGGAACGACTTGCTTTTCACTGCAATATCGGCCACGATCAGCCGGCCCTCGGCACCGACATGGACAAGGTCAACCCTCGCGTCCAGGGTACGCTTAACCAACAAAGAAACACCTCTGGCCCGCCGGCTCCCTTATGCTGAATAAACGACAAAGTCGTCATCCAACACACACGAGTCGACTTCTGCGTCGAAGTGAGTCTCTTGGATCGCGGCCACGGCGGCCTCCACGCCGTACGACAAGGGTCACAAGCGGGCGAGCCGCCCCGATCCTCAGGCCATACGCATTCAAACTGGCTATCTTAATAGACATTTCTTAGATCTGAAAAAAGAAAAAAGAAAAACATGCAACAACGGCACTAATCACATACGGGGAAAAAATCTCTGGTGGCTGGGACCCCGACGGACTGTCCTAGGGACCCTGTACCAACATCGGACGCAGTAATCCGTCCAGGACAATACCGCCGACGTCCGTAGGGTAAGTGAGTTTTATTACCCTATATAAGCATGGGTGGATCAAAATCGGGAACCTCCCAGCAGCACAATTTCTAGCCATTTTTTTTAATTCAGGGGTGCCTTCCTGCACCATTCTAATATTTGAGTAATGCTTTCAACACTGGGCTATGTGGTCCCAGACCCTCAGGTTGCCTCTGTGTTACGTATCAGGGTGACACCTGGGGCCTGGGGAAAAGTTCCTAGGGTTGTCTGTGGCTAGTCCTTTCACCGAAGTAAGCTTTAGGAGTGGTTTGAGCAAATTTCTCCTTTGCGATGACCACTCTAACCCAATGTCTTCATTAATTTTCATGAGGCATCCCCATGAGGAGGGCATTTTTATGCCGAGTAGGGGCCGGAACAGGGGAGAAGGGGAGGGAGAGGGAGTAGTGGATCTTCTCAAGGGGTCAGCTCGAAGGTCGGGGACTGGGACCCCTTCTGTGGAGAAGAGGGCAGGCTCCTGGCTTTCTGCGCCATAGGAACACCTAACTGGGGAAACCGGAAGAGATGTACGTTATCCCTGTGTCTTCTTCGTTCCACGCTCCTACTCCTCCGTCGACTCTTGGGTTTATCGTGCTGCTCTTCCTCGTCGTCTCTTCCGCGTTTTAAGGACGCCGACCTTTCCACGTCCATTTCCTCCACCTTCTTGGGGGAGGGACTCCTTTTCTGTACATGTTTGGCCGGCGTTTTGGCGGGAGAGACCTCTACCGGGGGCTCCTTTTGTTTTTCCGGCTCCCCGCCCAGAGACGGCGCTTTTGCCGGGCACGCCTTCTGTTTAGCTGGGGACGCTGCTTTTGCCGGAGTCTGTTTTTGGAGGCGTCTTGACAGGGCGGCACCTTCGCGGGGGAAGGAGTCTTCGCCTTCTTTCTGCCGACCACCTGCCACTCGCCCTCCTACTGACAGTCTGTGCTGGAGGTTGGTGTTGCTGTCTTGGTCGTCTCCTTTCCCCCTGCCTTTTCCTCTTGCTGCGGCTGCTTGGCTGTTTGGGCCTTTGGGGGTGGGTTCTTCGTCGGGCAAGCCTTGGCAACGTGTTCCGCCGCCCCACCAGACCCAACAGCACGGCTTTCTTCCCTCCACAATCACAAATATCTTGCGACCCCTGCAAGTAATGATGTTAAGGATCTTTTCAATCCTCTCCTTCGTCAAGGTCACTTGGAGAGATGTCATGCCCGTTAAGAAGCCTGCCTTTGACCGCAGCGAGGGAGACTTCTGACACTTTGCCATATCCGGCAAAAAAGGCATAAATATGGTCCTCGGCGATGTCCATTGGGACGCCATGCAGGAGTAATTTTAAGTTTCTTGGTACCCATGTACTCTGTATGGATTTGGAGTGTCTTGGTTTCCAAGACCACTCCCATTAGGGCCTTCGCCTCCCCTGCAGATCCAAGCAGGACGTCCCACATGGCACCGCCTCTCCTCGCTACGGCCCTGGCTTTGATCTTCAGTGCTTTAATACTTTCTTCAAAAACGTCCCTGGGGACCCCAATTAATTTGTGTGTTTTAAGGTCCTTTGTTATCAAGGTAATTATTCGGGCTTCTATTAGAGCTAACTGTTCAGGGACCGAAACCAGTTCTGCTTCCTTGATAAATTCCGCGTACTTCAAGTTCATTTGAGCGTAGTACTCCTCTCCCTTAGTAATGATTCTACCTCCATTCCACCCAGAGGTAGAAGGTATGGAAAGATACTGATACTTCCGAAGAGGGGTCGATCCTAGTTGGTAAGCTCCAGTCTCCCTCTTTCCCTCCCACCGGGCCCGTGGTGGGAGGACCGACTTCTTCGGCCTATTACAGGCCATTGCCACTAAGTGGCCGAACACCGGGTAGTTGCAATCCGGTGTTTCGCGTTGAACTACTTTGCGCTGGCCCGAGCAATAAACTCGGGCTGGAATGCAAGCAAACCCAAAAACCAAATTGATAGCTAATATCACGGTGGAACAAAAGCTTCGCTCTGGTTTTTTTGCCAAACACCACACCAAACAAAAGTCTGGGGGGATGGCTAGTTTATTTTATTCTTTAAATACAAAGAATTATGGCACAAGGCCGAAAAATGGGAAGGAACAAAACTTGGGTGGTCTTCAGTACACTATCTTATACCTAGCTAATCGGATTTACGACCCATACATACGTTACAATTTTCTCAATCACCATAAGAATTTGTCCATCAACACTCATACATATCGTACGCAAAATACCGCAAACTCCATACCAGGGACCTACAAAACGCCCCAAATGTACATAAAAATTTGTAACTATTTACAAATATAATACAAAAATAGATTTAAAAATTTATACATGAAATGACATGATGGGAAGAGGGAATGAAGAAACAAAAATCCCCAAAACAAAAACAATGTCAAATGAAAACATATACATAGTGTTAGTAAGACCCAAACACACCCTCATAATTAAAAGGCCACTGTATTCTGCCTTAAAAGGCAAAATCAAGTAGCTCTCTTTCTACAGGGGATGGGAGAAGCAGGTTAAAAATAAATTGGACTGGGGAATATATAAGGCTGTTTAGCCGAGAGTAAAACGGGACAAAATAACGATGGACAAGGGGATCTCGAACTGGATCATAACAAAAGCATTGGAGCCGGGAACAGGCTAGGACAACATACACTCACATTAACTAGGTACACAAAGAATTTCTACCTTAACCACGGGAAGGGTTCCAAAGGAATCCCCCCCGATGTGATTAGCAGATCTAAAAAAGAAAATCAAGGCTAGCCCCGGTCACACGAACCAGGCTCGCTGCATGTATCCACCTTTCGCAAAAGTCTGTCGGGTGCAGCCGTTTCCGTTCAGTTCTAATCTTCATTTTGAGCTGGTGCTCAAAATATCGGATTAGATCCTGATCCGAAAGACGACCGCCCCATGAACTTCCTCCAGTCGCGTCGTCCATATCACCATTCTAGCCGAAGCCAGCAGCGTCAGAAACACCATCCGCTTCACTCCAGAGTACGGGGGCAACACATTGTCCACAGCGTATGCGCGATCAATGAGCACGAGCTCCCGCGGCGCGATGCGAGGGTGATCAACTCGCCGACACGCGCCCACAACAAGGGCGAACGCGCGAACAATGGAAGAAGGCGTGCGCAGACGTCTCCTTGATTCCAAGGTTGCAACGTTCACAATCTGGCAAATCCGCCAGGCCCATTGCGAAACGCTTGTCATTGAGAGACAAACCATTCCGAGCCAATCGCCAGGTCAGAGAAAACTCGAGTTGCTTCCGAGCCAATCTGCCTGGCGCCCAAGACCAATGAGAGCGGTACTCCACTCTCGACATGCCGAGCTTACTCCACAGCTTATCCTTCACGGCACCCTCCACTAATCCCCGATAGAAGATTTTCCTAGGCTGTGAAAGGTCACTGGACCGTGGAATGGCCTGTAAAGCCGCCAGACATTCGAGGAGGAATTTCGGTCGCACCCAAGGCCTGACGGTCAGCCATAGGGTCGGGGGCGTGATGGTAAGGCAAGGGAACATGTCCCTCACTACCCCCGCAAGCAACCGATCTTCCTCTAACGCGCGCCTGAGGAATGCCAACCTTGAAGCGAGCACGTGGCTCCTCCGATGTGGCATCCCCGAACCCCTTGACACGGACGGAGGCAACAGACTCCTTTGTCGACCATGTGTTTGCGTCCTCTCCAAAGACAGGAGAATAGCAAACGCTCGAGCGCCTTCTCATGATCGTCACAAAGGGGGAAGTACTGACAGCCGGTAAAAGGATCATGGGAAAGAGGTATGTGTTGCACACTCCACTTGAAGCCCTTCACGGAGAGACCCCGTCGACGCCAAATCTTGACCGACGCGCCGACCTTTGCTTGATACTTCCTGACCAGTTTTTCTCCAGCTGTAAGTCCGGACCGAACCAAACTCCGAGGAGCTTGACCGGCCCGTCCGTCCAGCTGAAGGGGCCCCAGGAGGAAACTCCCTTCCAGGCACTAACCACCAAGCGGATGACTTGTCGCAGTTAATTCTGGCCCCTGTCACCTTCTCGTACCGTACAAGCGCCTGGTGTACCGCCTCTATGTCCCTGCGGGAGGACACAAGGTCGTTACGTCATCGGCGTACATAGAAACCCTGGCTCGAGCTCCGCCCGGGGACTTCAATTCCACGCAGGACCGGACTGCCCGTCTCGTCCCTTAGCCGGCGAAGGAGGCTCCAACGCCAAGACATAAGGAGAAGACGGTGGACAACCCTGTCGGACCGACCTAGACAGCGCGAAAGCGCCCGACAGCTTCCCGTTCACCTGTACCACAGCCCGGGGGAGCGATACAGAGGCCCAATCCAGCGGCTGATCGGGTTTGAATCCGGCAGCCTGCAGGACAGCAGCCAGGTAGCCATGGTCAATCCTATCAAATGCCTTGGACTGATCTAAATTGATCAGCGCGGCCTCATCGTCGTCTTCTACACCCTCTATGATCGTGCGAATCAAGTGCAGGTTGCTCTGAATTGTTCTCCCCTTCACAGAACAAGTCTGATCCGAGTTCCAACAGAGACTCGGCAACTAGCTGCAAGCGATTCGTCAGGATCTTGGCCAAATCTTTAACTCTGTGTTTAGCAGAGGTTATGGGCCTGTAATCGTCTAGTTCCCTCCCAACCTTCCTTACCCTTTTCTCAACAGCGTGATCACGCCCCTGTTTGATCCGACCGGGGATGGACCCCTGCCGAAACCAGTGGTTGAACACGACTGCCAAGAGCGGGACAAGGTGCGACATCCTCAAGTACAATTCATAGGGCAAACCATCCAAACCTGGCGACTTGCCACTGCCGACCTTCTTCAAAGCCACGTAGATTTCGTCCTCCGTAATCTCCCCTTCGCAACTAATGACAGCCGGCAAAAGCCGGGGAAAGTCCAGCCAAATGACTGCGAAAGTCCTCGTCACGGAGACCAGGCTCCTTGGTAAATCGGTGTTCGAAATGCTGCCGGAACGCCTCGCACATGTCGTCGGTCGACCTAAGGGAGATGTCCCTCCAGGTCGCGTACCTCTCGAATGTACCGGTCGCCGGCTCGGCGAATTTCTTCCTTGCGCAGTTCCGCGCCCATTTTCACAGCTTCGGAAGACATCTTGCTTAACTTAGCCTAATTACCTGGCCCATGTAGCGCCCGCTAGTCGAACGCTCCAGGGCCTCCTGGCTAAGGCTATTTCTAGGGAATCCCCACCAGCCTCCGCCCAGCGAAATTAGCTCTAAGTGTCTTTGCCTCCGCAGCCTTATCTAGGTTGAGCCGCTGGCTATATTTGGTGGCGAAAGACCTAATGGAGTCCTTAAGACTAACCCACCACTTACTCCCAATGACTCGCCCAATTAACGCCCGCTGAATAGTTTTGTCAGCTGGTCACGAAAGTCCCGCCTGTCCAGTAAGGACTGGTTGAACTTCCAATAACCAGCCAACCTAGGCCCCCTGGAAATCTAACACCACACGGGCACAAACGAGTTTGTGATCCGTGTGGCTAACCAGTGGAACGTTGGACATTCTAAGAAGTCTATGTCGGCTTCTCTCACTAACACCTATCCAGGTACGCTGATACCCGGGTAGAGGGCCAACTACGCGTCCACGTCCACATGCTCCCTTCCGGATGATCGACCCGGTATCTATCGACGAGACCAAAATCGCCGACAAGATTGACCAGGCTACGATCACCCTCCTGTAGCGCCCCTCCCTCTATCCCATTTGGGGGTTAGGATGGCATTCCAGTCCCCAACTGGTTCAGCGTGTTGAATGCACC
Source organism: Ascarosepion bandense (assembly GCA_037127315.1). Taxonomy (NCBI): domain Eukaryota; kingdom Metazoa; phylum Mollusca; class Cephalopoda; order Sepiida; family Sepiidae; genus Ascarosepion; species Ascarosepion bandense. The sequence goes on from JBBBDQ010013320.1 coordinate 9,514, forward strand.
ATGAAGGGCTCCAACAGCCGAAAGAAAGACACACTCACCTTGAACATTGGGCGCATAAACCGCAATCAACCGGAACGACTTTGCTTTTCACTGCAATATCGGCCACGATCAGCCGGCCCTCGGCACCGACATGGACAAGGTCAACCCTCGCGTCCAGGGTACGCTTAACCAGCAAAGAAACACCTCTGGCCCGCCGGCTCACATATGCTGAATGAGCGACAAAGTCGTCATCCAGCACACACGAGTCGACTTCGCAAACAAAGTGAGTCTCTTGGATCGCGGCCATCGTACGACAAGAGGTCACGAAGCAGGCGAGCCGCCTTGCCCCGATCCTCCAGGCCATACGCATTCAAACTGGCTATCTTAATAGACCCATTTCATAGATCTGAAAAAGAAAAAAGAAAAACATGCAACAACGGCACCGTCACATACGGGGAAAAAATCTCTGGTGGCTGGGACCCCGACGGACTGTCCTAGGGACCCTGTACCAACATCGGACGTAATCCGTCCGTCCGAGACAATACCGCCGACGTCCGTAGGGTAAGTGAGTTTTACTACCCTATATAAGCATGGGTGGATCAAAATCGGGAACCTCCCAGCACAATTTCTAGCCATTTTTTTTTTTTAATTCAGGGGTGCCTTCCTGCACCATTCTAATATTTGAGTAATGCTTTTTAACCTGAGCTATGTGGTCCCAGACCCTCAGGTTGCCTCCTGTGTTACGTATCAGGGGTAATGACACCTGGGGCCTGGGAAAAGTTCCTAGGGTTGTCCGTGGCTAGTCCTTTCACCGAAGTAAGCTTTAGGAGTGGTTGAGAGCAAATTTCTCTTTACGATGACCACTCGCTTAATGTCTTCATTAATTTCATGAGGGCATCCCCATGAGGGAAGAGGCATTTTTCTTTTTATGCCGAGTAGGGGCCGGAACAGGAGAAGGGGAGGGAGAGGGAGTAGTGGATCTTCTCAGGGGGTCAGCTCGAAGGTCGGGGACTGGGACACCTTCTGTGGAGAAGAGGGCAGGCTCCTGGCTTTCTGCGCATAGGAGCACCTAACTGGGGAAACCGGAAGAGATGTACATTTATCCCTGTGTCTTCCTTCGTTCCACGCTCCTACTCCTCCGTCGACTCTTGAGTTTGTCGTGCTGCTCTTCCTCGTCGTCTCTTCCACGTTTTAAGGACGCCGACCTTTCCACCGTCCATTTCCTCCACCTTCTTGGGGGAGGGACTCCTTTTTCTGTACATGTTTGACGTTTTGGGCGGGAGGGGAGACCTCTACCGGGGGCTCCTTTTGTTTTTCCGGCTCCCCCGCCCCAGGGCAATAGCTTTTGGCTTTCCTTCTGTTTAGCTGGGGACGCTGCTTTTGCCGGAGTCTGTTTTGGAGGCGTCTTGACAGGGGGCGGCACCTTCGCGGGGAAAGTGCTTCGCCTTCTTTCTGCCGACCACCTGCCACTCGCCCTCCCTACTGACAGTCTGTGCTGGAGTTGGTGTTGCTGTCTTAGTCGTCTCTTCCCCTGCCTTTTCCTCTTGCTGCGGCACCAGCAGGCTGTTTGGGCCTTTGGGGGTGAGTTCTTCGTCGGGCAAGCCTTGGCAACATGTTCCGCCGCCCCACCAGACCAACAGCACGGCTTTCTTCCCTCCACAATCACAAATATCTTGCGACCCTGCAAGTAATGATGTTGGGGATCTTTTCAATCTCTAACTAGTCAAGGTCACTTGGAGGGTCATGTCACCCGTTAAGAGGCACTGCCTTTGACCACGGCGGAGACTTCTGAAGCACTTTGCCATATCCGGCAAAAAGGCACCGATATGGTCCTCGGCGATGTCCATTGGGGCCTTGTCCGGAGTAATTTAAGTTTCTTAGTACCCATGTACTCTGTATGTGGATTTGAGGTGTCTTGGTTTCCGGAACCACTCCCCGTGGGGCCTTCGCCTCCTGCAGATTGCTCAGGACGTCCCACATGGCACCGCCCTCTCCTCGCTACGGCCCTGGCTTTGATCTTCTGAGTAGCATAATACTTTCTTCCAAAACGTCCCTGGGGACCCCAATTAATTTGTGTGTTTTAAAGGTCCGCTGTTCTCAAGGTAATTATTAAGGCTATATTAGAGCTAACTGTTCAGGGACCAAACCCGATTCTACCTTCCCCTTGATAAATTCCGCGTACTTCAAGTTCATTTGAGCGTAGTACTCCTCTCCCTTAGTAATGATTCTACCTCCATTCCCCGAAGGTGAAAGATGTGGGAGATGCTGCTGATACTTCCGAAGAGGGGTCGATCCTGGTTAGTGGCTCGGTCTCCCTCTTTCCCTCCCACCGAGGCCGTGGTGGGAGGACCGACTTCTTCGGCCTATTACAGGCCATTGCCA
>JBBBDQ010013331.1:0-11063 GCA_037127315.1 Ascarosepion bandense
AAATGTGTAGATAAACTACTTTATTATTAACAGAGTGGTACCACCAAGATGTAATAGTCTCTATCATGGAATGAAGAGATACACAGAGAAATGTAGATAAACTACTTTATTAACAGAGTGGTACCACCAAGATGTAACAGTCTCTATCATGGAATGAAGAGATACACACAGAGAAATGTAGATAAACTACTTTATTAACAGAGTGGTACCACCAAGATGTAACAGTCTCTATCATGGAATGAAGAGATACACAGAGAAATGTAGATAAACTACTTTATTAACAGAGGAAAGCCACTCGAAGATGTAACAGTCTCTATCATGGAATGAAGAGATACACAGAGAAATGTAGATAAACTACTTTATTAACAGAGTGGTACCACCAAGATGTAACAGTCTCTATCATGAAATGAAGAGATACACAGAGAAATGTAGATAAACTACTTTATTAACAGAGTGGTACCACCAAGATGTAATAGTCTCTATCATGTAATGAAGAGATACACAGAGAAATGTAGATAAACTACTTTATTAACAGAGTGGTACCACCAAGATGTAACAGTCTCTATCATGGAATGAAGAGATACACAGAGAAATGTAGATAAACTACTTTATTAACAGAGTGGTACCACCAAGATGTAACAGTCTCTATCATGGAATGAAGAGATACACAGAGAAATGTAGATAAACTACTTTATTAACAGAGTGGTACCACCAAGATGTAATAGTCTCTATCATGGAATGAAGAGATACACAGAGAAATGTAGATAAACTACTTTATTAACAGAGTGGTACCAATAAGATGTAATAGTCTCTATCATGGAATGAAGAGATACACAGAGAAATGTAGATAAACTACTTTTATTAACAGAGTGGTACCACCAAGATGTAATAGGGGGCCCTATCATGGAATGAAGAGATACACAGAGAAATGTAGATAAACTACTTTATTAACAGAGTGGTACCACCAAGATGTAACAGTCTCTATCATGGAATGAAGAGATACACAGAGAAATGTAGATAAACTACTTATTAACAGAGTGGTACCACCAAGATGTAACAGTCTCTATCATGGAATGAAGAGATACAGAGAAATGTAGATAAACTACTTTATTAACAGAGTGTACCACCAAGATGTAACAGTCTCTATCATGGAACAAAGAGATACACAGAGAAATGTAGACAAAACTACTTTATTAACAGAGTGGTACCTACCAAGATGTAATAGTCTCTATCATGGAATGAAGAGATACACAGAGAAATGTAGATAAATTACTTTATTAACAGAGTGGTACCACCAAGATGTAATAGTCTCTATCATGGAATGAAGAGATACACACAGAAATGTAGATAAACTACTTTATTAACAGAGTGGTACCACCAAGATGTAATAGTCTCCCTACCATGGAATGAAGAGATACACAGAGAAATGTAGATAAACTACTTTATTAACAGAGTGGTACCACCAAGATGTAACAGTCTCTATATGAAGAGATACACAGAGAAATGTAGATAAACTACTTTATTAACAGAGTGGTACCACCAAGATGTAACAGTCTCTATCATGGAATGAAGAGATACACAGAGAAATGTAGATAAACTACTTTATTAACAGAGTGGTACCACCAAGATGTAACAGTCTCTATCATGGAATGAAGAGATACACAGAGAAATGTAGATAAACTACTTTATTAACAGAGTGGTACCACCAAGATGTAATAGTCTCTATCATGGAATGAAGAGATACACAGAGAAATGTAGATAAACTACTTTATTAACAGAGTGGTACCACCAAGATGTAACAGTCTCTATCATGGAATGAAGAGATACACAGAGAAATGTAGATAAACTACTTTATTAACAGAGTGTACCACCAAGATGTACAATAGTCTCTATCATGGAATGAAGAGATACACAGAGAAATGTAGATAAACTACTTTATTAACAGAGTGGTACCACCAAGATGTAACAGTCTCTATCATGGAATGAAGAGATACACAGAGAAATGTAGATAAACTACTTTATTAACAGAGTGGTACCACCAAGATGTAACAGTCTCTATCATGGAATGAAGAGATACACAGAGAAATGTAGATAAACTACTTTATTAACAGAGTGGTACCACCAAGATGTAACAGTCTCTATCATGGAATGAAGAGATACACAGAGAAATGTAGATAAACTACTTTATTAACAGAGTGGTACCACCAAGATGTAAATAAATCATCATGGAATGAAGAGATACACAGAGAAATGTAGATAAACTACTTTATTAACAGAGTGGTACCACCAAGATGTAATAGTCTCTATCATGGAATGAAGAGATACACAGAGAAATGTAGATAAACTACTTTATTAACAGAGTGGTACCACCAAGATGTAATAGTTCCCCTATCATGGAATGAAGAGATACACAGGGAAATGTAGATAAACTACTTTATTAACAGAGTGGTACTCACCAAGATGTAACAGTCTCTATCATGGAATGAAGAGATACACAGAGAAATGTAGATAAACTACTTTATTAACAGAGTGGTACCACCAAGATGTAATAGTCTCTATCATGGAATGAAGAGATACACAGAGAAATGTAGATAAACTACTTTATTAACAGAGTGGTACCACCAAGATGTAACAGTCTCTATCATGGAATGAAGAGATACACAGAGAAATGTAGATAAATTACTTTATTAACAGAGTGGTACCACCAAGATGTAACAGTCTCTATCATGGAATGAAGAGATACACAGAGAAATGTAGATAAACTACTTTATTAACAGAGCACCACCAAGATGTAATAGTTCCCCTATCATGGAATGAAGAGATACACAGAGTGAAATGTAGATAAACTACTTTATTAACAGAGTGGTACCACCAAGATGTAATAGTCTCTATCATGGAATGAAGAGATACACAGAGAAAAATGTAGATAAACTACTTTATTAACAGAGTGGTACCACCAAGATGTAACAGTCTCTATCATGGAATGAAGAGATACACAGAGAAATGTAGATAAACTACTTTATTAACAGAGTGGTACCACCAAGATGTAACAGTCTCTATCATGGAATGAAGAGATACACAGAGAAATGTAGATAAACTACTTTATTAACAGAGTGGTACTCACCAAGATGTAACAGTCTCTATCATGGAATGAAGAGATACACTGAGAAATGTAGATAAACTACTTTATTAACAGAGTGGTACCACCAAGATGTAACAGTCTCTATCATGGAATGAAGAGAGATACACAGAGAAATGTAGATAAACTACTTTATTAACAGAGTGGTACCACCAAGATGTAACAGTCTCTATCATGGAATGAAGAGATACACAGAGAAATGTAGATAAACTACTTTATTAACAGAGTGGTACCACCAAGATGTAACAGTCTCTATCATGGAATGAAGAGATACACAGAGAAATGTAGATAAACTACTTTATTAACAGAGTGGTACCACCAAGATGTAACAGTCTCTATCATGGAATGAAGAGATACACAGAGAAATGTAGATAAACTACTTTATTAACAGAGTGGTACCACCAAGATGTAACAGTCTCTATCATGGAATGAAGAGATACATGGAGAAATGTAGATAAACTACTTTATTAACAGAGTGGTACCACCAAGATGTAATAGTCTCTATCATGGAATGAAGAGATACACAGAGAAATGTAGATAAACTACTTTATTAACAGAGTGGTACTACCAAGATGTAACAGTTCTATCATGGAATGAAGAGATACACAGAGAAAATGTAGATAAACTACTTTTATTAACAGAGTGGTACCAACAAGATGTAACAGTCTCTATCATGGAATGAAGAGATACACAGAGAAATGTAGATAAACCATTTTATTAACAGAGTGGTGTTCACCAAGATGTAATAGTCTCTATCATGGAATGAAGAGATACATAGAAAGAAATGTGATAAACTACTTTATTAACAGAGTGGTACCACCAAGATGTAATAGTCTCTATCATGGAATGAAGAGATAAATAAGAGAATGTAGATAAACTACTTTTATTAACAGAGTGGTACCACCAAGATGTAATAGTCTCTATCATGGAATGAAGAGACACAGAGAAATGTAGATAAACTACTTTATTAACAGAGTGGTACCACCAAGATGTAACAGTCTCTATCATGGAATGAAGAGATACACAGAGAAATGGATAAACTACTTTATTAACAGAGCAGTACCACCAAGATGTAACAGTCTCTATCATGGAATGAAGAGATACACAGAGAAATGTAGATAAACTACTTTATTAACAGAGTGGTACCACCAAGATGTAACAGTCTCTATCATGGAATGAAGAGATACACAGAGAAATGTAGACAAAACTACTTTATTAACAGAGTGGTACCACCAAGATGTAATAGTTCCCCTATCATGGAATGAAGAGATACACAGAGAAATGTAGATAAACTACTTTATTAACAGAGTGTACCACTAAGATGTAATAGTCTCTATCATGGAATGAAGAGATACACAGAGAAATGTAGATAAACTACTTTTATTAACAGAGTGGTACCACCAAGATGTAATAGTCTCTATCATGGAATGAAGAGATACACAGAGAAATGTAGATAAACTACTTTATTAACAGAGTGGTACCACCAAGATGTAACAGTCTCTATCATGGAATGAAGAGATACACAGAGAAATGTAGATAAACTACTTTATTAACAGAGTGGTACCACCAAGATGTAACAGTCTCTACTTCATGAACAAAGAGATACACAGAGAAATGTAGATAAACTACTTTATTAACAGAGTGGTACCACCAAGATGTAACAGTCTCTATCATGGAATGAAGAGATACACAGAGAAATGTAGATAAACTACTTTATTAACAGAGTGGTACCACCAAGATGGGAAGTAGTCTCTATCATGGAATGAAGAGATACACAGAGAAATGTAGATAAACTACTTTATTAACAGAGTGGTACCACCAAGATGTAACAGTCTCTATCATGGAATGAAGAGATACACAGAGAAATGTAGATAAACTACTTTATTAACAGAGTGGTACCACCAAGATGTAATAGTCTCTATCATGGAATGAAGAGATACACAGAGAAATGTAGATAAACTACTTTATTAACAGAGTGGTACCACCAAGATGTAACAGTCTCTATCATGGAATGAAGAGATACACAGAGAAATGTAGATAAACTACTTTATTAACAGAGTGGTACCACCAAGATGTAACAGTTCCCATCATGGAATGAAGAGATACACAGAGAAATGTAGATAAACTACTTTATTAACAGAGGTACCACCAAGATGTACAGTCTCTACTGCGGAATTAGAAGAGATACACAGAAATGTAGATAAACTACTTTATTAACAGAGTGGTACCACCAAGATGTAACAGTCTCTATCATGGAATGAAGAGATACACAGAGAAATGTAGATAAACTACTTTTATTAACAGAGTGGTACCACCAAGATGTAATAGTCTCTATCATGGAATGAAGAGATACACAGAGAAATGTAGATAAACTACTTTATTAACAGAGTGGTACCACCAAGATGTAATAGTTGCCCTTATCATGGAATGAAGAGATACACAGGGAAATGTAGATAAACTACTTTATTAACAGAGTGGTACCACCAAGATGTAACAGTCTCTATCATGGAATGAAGAGATACACAGAGAAATGTAGATAAACTACTTTATTAACAGAGTGGTACCACCAAGATGTAATAGTCTCTATCATGGAATGAAGAGATACACAGAGAAATGTAGATAAACTACTTTATTAACAGAGTGGTACCACCAAGATGTAACAGTCTCTATCATGGAATGAAGAGATACACAGAGAAATGTAGATAAACTACTTTATTAACAGAGTGGTACCACCAAGATGTAACAGTCTCTATCATGGAATGAAGAGATACACATACAGAGAAATGTAGATAAACTACTTTATTAACAGAGTGGTACCACCAAGATGTAATAGTCTCTATCATGGAATGAAGAGATACACAGAGAAATGTAGATAAACTACTTTATTAACAGAGTGGTACCACCAAGATGTAATAGTCTCTATCATGGAATGAAGAGATACACAGAGAAATGTAGATAAACTACTTTATTAACAGAGTGGTACCACCAAGATGTAACAGTCTCTATCATGGAATGAAGAGATACACAGAGAAATGTAGATAAACTACTTTATTAACAGAGTGGTACCTACCTAAGATGTAACAGTCTCTATCATGGAATGAAGAGATACACAGAGAAATGTAGATAAACTACTTATTAACAGAGTGGTACCACCAAGATGTAACAGTCTCTATCATGGAATGAAGAGATATACTGAGAAATGTAGATAAACTACTTTATTAACAGAGTGGTACCACCAAGATGTAACAGTCTCTATCATGGAATGAAGAGATACACAGAGAAATGTAGATAAACTACTTTATTAACAGAGTGGTACCATTCAAGATGTAACAGTCTCTATCACAGAATGAAGAGATACACAGAGAAATGTAGATAAACTACTTATTAACAGAGTGGTACCACCAAGATGTAATAGGCCTTGCATCATGAAATGAAGAGATACACAGAGAAATGTAGATAAACTACTTTAATAACAGAGTGGTACCACCAAGATGTAACAGTCTCTATCATGGAATGAAGAGATACACAGAGAAATGCAGATAAACTACTTTATTAACAGAGTGGTACCACCAAGATGTAATAGTCTCTATCATGGAATGAAGAGATACACAGAGAAATGTAGATAAACTACTTTAAGGTTGGTGAGTGGTACCACCAAGATGTAATAGTTCAACATCATGGAATGAAGAGATACACAGAGAAATGTAGATAAACTACTTTATTAACAGAGTGGTACCACCAAGATGTAACAGTCTCTATCATGGAATGAAGAGATACACAGAGAAATGTAGATAAACTACTTTATTAACAGAGTGGTACCACCAAGATGTAACAGTCTCTATCATGGAATGAAGAGATACACAGAGAAATGTAGATAAACTACTTTATTAACAGAGTGGTACCTACCAAGATGTAACAGTCTCATCATGGAATGAAGAGATACACAGAGAAATGTAGATAAACTACTTTATTAACAGAGTGGTACCACCAAGATGTAACAGTCTCTATCATGGAATGAAGAGATACACAGAGAAATGTAGATAAACTACTTTATTAACAGAGTGGTACCACCAAGATGTAATAGTCTCTATCAGTGAATGAAGAGATACACAGAGAAATGTAGATAAACTACTATTAACAGAGTGGTACCACCAAGATGTAATAGTCTCTATCATGGAAATGAAGAGATATTGAGAGAAATGTAGATAAACTACTTTATTAACAGAGTGGTACCACCAAGATGTAACAGTTCCCTATCAAGAATGGTAGATACACAGAGAAATGTAGACAAACTACTTTATTAACAGAGTGGTACCACCAAGATGTAATAAAGTCTCTATCATGGAATGAAGAGATACACAGAGAAATGTAGATAAACTACTTTATTAACAGAGTGGTACCACCAAGATGTAACAGTCTCTATCATGGAATGAAGAGATACACAGAGAAATGTAGATAAACTACTTTATTAACAGAGTGGTACCACCAAGATGTAATAGTCTCTATCATGGAATGAAGAGATACACAGAGAAATGTAGATAAACTACTTTATTAACAGAGTGGTACCACCAAGATGTAATAGTCTCTATCATGGAATGAAGAGATACACAGAGAAATGTAGATAAACTAATGGACAGAATATGGTACCACCAAGATGTAATAGTCTCTACTGGTGGAATGAAGAGATACACAGAGAAATGTAGATAAACTACTTTATTAACAGAGTGGTACCAATTAAGATAACAGTCTCTATCATGGAATGAAGAGACACACAGAGAAATGTAGATAAACTACTATTAACAGAGTGGTACCACCAAGATGTAACAGTTTCTATCATGGAATGAAGAGATACACAGAGAAATGTAGATAAAACTACTTTATTAACAGAGTGGTACCACCAAAGATGTAACAGTCTCTATCATGGAATGAAGAGATACACAGAGAAATGTAGATAAACTACTTTATTAACAGAGTGGTACCACCAAGATGTAACAGTCTTCATCATGGAATGAAGAGATACACAGAGAAATGTAGATAAACTACTTTATTAACAGAGTGGTACCACCAAGATGTAACAGTCTCTATCATGGAATGAAGAGATACACAGAGAAATGTAGATAAACTACTTCATTAACAGAGTGGTGCCCACTAAGATGTAATAGTCTCTATCATGGAATGAAGAGATACACAGAGAAATGTAGATAAACCATTTATTAACAGAGTGGTACCACCAAGATGTAATAGTTCCCATCATGGAATGAAGAGATACACAGAGAAATGTAGATAAACTACTTTATTAACAGAGTGGTACCACCAAGATGTAATAGTCTCTATCATGAATAAGAGATACACAGAGAAATGTAGATAAACTACTTTATTAACAGAGTGGTACCACCAAGATGTAACAGTTCCCCTATCATGGAATGAAGAGATACACAGAGAAATGTAGATAAACTACTTTATTAACAGAGTGGTACCACCAAGATGTAACAGTCTCTATCATGGAATGAAGAGATACACAGAGAAATGTAGATAAACTACTTTATTAACAGAGTGGTACCACCAAGATGTAACAGTCTCTATCATGGAATGAAGAGATATACAGAGAAATGTAGATAAACTACTTTATTAACAGAGTGGTACCACCAAGATGTAACAGTTCTATCATGGAATGAAGAGATACACAGAGAAATGTAGATACAAACTACTTTATTAACAGAGTGGTAACACCAAGATGTAATAGTCTCTATCATGGAATGAAGAGATACACAGAGAAATGTAGATAAACTACTTTATTAACAGAGTGGTACCACCAAGATGTAATAGTTCTATCATGGAATGAAGAGATACACAGAGAAATGTAGATAAACTACTTTTATTAACAGAGTGGTACCACCAAGATGTAACAGTCTCTATCATGGAATGAAGAGATACACAGAGAAATGTAGATAAACTACTTTATTAACAGAGTGGTACCTAAGATGTGGTAGTCTCTATCATGGAATGAAGAGATACACAGAGAAATGTAGATAAACTACTTTATTAACAGAGTGGTACCACCAAGATGTAACAGTTCTATCATGGAATGAAGAGATACACAGAGAAATGTAGATAAACTACTTTATTAACAGAGTGGTACCACCAAGATGTAACAGTCTCTATCATGGAATGAAGAGATACACAGAGAAATGTAGATAAACTACTTTATTAACAGAGTGGTACCACCAAGATGTAATAGCCCCTATCATGGAATGAAGAGATACACAGAGAAATGTAGATAAAACTACTTTATTAACAGAGTGGTACCACCAAGATGTAATAGTCTCTATCATGGAATGAAGAGATACACAGAGAAATGTAGATAAACTACTTTATTAACAGAGTGGTACCACCAAGATGTAATGGTCTCTATCATGGAATGAAGAGATACACAGAGAAATGTAGATAAACTACTTTATTAACAGAGTGTACCACCAAGAGGCAAAATAGTCTCTATCATGGAATGAAGAGATACACAGAGAAATGTGTAGATAAACTACTTATTAACAGAGTGGTACCAATTCAAGATGTAATAGGTTCTATCATGGAATGAAGAGATACACAGAGAAATGGATAAACTACTTTATTAACAGAGTGGTACCACCAAGATGTAACAGTCTCTATCATGGAATGAAGAGATACACAGAGAAATGTAGATAAACTACTTTTTATTAACAGAGTGGTACCACCAAGATGTAACAGTCTCTATCATGGAATGAAGAGATATACAGAGAACAGATAAACTACTTTATTAACAGAGTGGTACCAATTAAGATGTAACAGTCTCTATCATGGAATGAAGAGATACACAGAGAAATGTAGATAAACTACTTTTATTAACAGAGTGGTACCACCAAGATGTAACAGTCTCTATCAAGAGAATGAAGAGATACACAGAGAAATGTAGATAAACTACTTTTATTAACAGAGTGGTGTACCACCAAGATGTAATAGTCTCTATCATGGAATGAAGAGATACACAGAGAAAATGTAGATAAACTACTATTAACAGAGTGGTACCACCAAGATGTACAGTTCCTATCATGGAATGAAGAGATACACAGAGAAATGTAGATAAACTACTTTATTAACAGAGTAAGGCCTCCACCAAGATGTAACAGTCTCTATCATGGAATGAAGAGATACACAGAGAAATGTAGATAAAATCCATTTATTAACAGAGTGGTACCACTAAGATGTAATAGTCTCTATCATGGAATGAAGAGATACACAGAGAAATGTAGATAAAATTACTTTATTAACAGAGTGGTACCACCAAGATGTAACAGTTCTATCATGGAATGAAGAGATACAGAGAAATGTAGATAAAACTATTTTATTAACAGAGTGGTACCACCAAGATGTAACAGTCTTCATCATGGAATGAAGAGATATACAGAGAAATGTAGATAAACTACTTATTAACAGAGTGGTACCACCAAGATGTAATAGTCTCTCTATCATGGAATGGTGAAGAGATACACAAGAGAAAATGTAGATAAACTACTTCTTATTAACAGAGTGGTACCACCAAGATGGGCTGAAGCCCTGTCATGGAATGAAGAGATACTATGAGAAATGTAGATAAACTACTTTATTAACAGAGTGGCACCACCAAGATGTAACAGTCTCTAGTCATGGAATGAAGATACACAGAGAAATGTAGATAAACTACTTTATTAACAGAGTGGTACCAATAAGATGTAACAGTTCTATCATGGAATGAAGAGATACACAGAGAAATGTAGATAAACTACTTATTAACAGAGGGTACCACCAAGATGTAACAGTCTCTTTACCATGGAATGAAGAGATACACTGAGAAATGTAGATGTGGGGAAATCCATTTCTTATTAACAGAGGGTACCACCAAGATGTAACAATC
>JBBBDQ010013343.1:0-12904 GCA_037127315.1 Ascarosepion bandense
GGCCAGATGTAAGGGGTGATGTGATTGCAGAAATTGTTCAACAGCCATGACTGCATTCTGCTAGTGTGTTCCTTAAGAGGATGGTTGGTTCCAAATGCAGCCCCACACAGCAACAATCAAGGTGGTTTCAGTTCTGGGGAGTTATATTTACCATGATCTCAATTGGGGTCAATGGGATTGACATTGGCAGAAATTGTTCCCAACAGCCATGACTGTGTCATTCTGCTAGTGTTCCTTAAGAGGATGGTTGGTTCAAATGCAGCCCCACCCCACATAATAATCAAGGTTGGTTTCAGTCTGGGGAGTTAGGTGGCCAGATGTAATGGGGTGATGTGATTGCAGAAATTCACCAACAGCCATGACTGCATTCTGCTAGTGTTCCTTAAGAGGATGGCTTGGTTCAAATGCAGCCCCTACACATAATAATCAAGTTGGTTTCAGTCTGGGGAGTTAGGTGGCCAGATGGGGTAAGGGGGTGATGTGGGATTGCAGAAATTGTTCAACAGCCTGTTATGACTGCATTCTGCTAGTGTTCCTTAAGAGGATGGTTGGCTTCCAAAGTTTTGCAGCCCCACACATAATAATCAAGGTATTCTTTCAGTCTGGGGAGGGGAATTAGGTGGCCAGATGTGGAGGGTGATGTGATTGCAGAAATTGTTCAACAGCCATGACTGCATTCTGCTAGTGTTCCTTAAGAGGATGGTTCAAATGCAGCCTCACATAGCCAATAGTAAGGTGGTTTCAGTCTGGGGAGTTAGGTGGCCAGATGTAAGGGGTGATGTGATTGCAGAAATTGTTCAACAGCCATGACTGCATTCTGCTAGTGTTCCTTAAGAGGATGGTTGGTTCAAATGCAGCCCCGCAATAATCAAGGTGGTTTCAGTCTGGGGAGTTGGGTGGCCAGATGTAAGGGGTGATGTGATTGCAGAAATTGTTCAACAGCCATGACTGCATTCTGCTAGTGTTCATAAGAGATGGTTGGTTCAAATACAGCCTCTCCATAATAATCAAGGTGGTTTCAGTCTGAGGGAGTGGGTGGCCAGATGTAAGGGGTGATGTGATTGCAGAAATTGTTCAACAGCCATGACTGCATTCTGCTAGTGTTCCTTAAGAGGATGGTTGGTTCAAATGCAGCCCACATAATAATCAAGTTGGTTTCAGTCTGAGAAGTTAGGTGGCCAGATGTAAGGGTGATGTGATTGCAGAAATTGTTCAACAGCCATGACTGCATTCTGCTAGTGTTCCTTAAGAGGGATGGTTGGTTCAAATGCAGCCCACACCAATAATCAAGGTGGTTTCAGTCTGGGGAGTTAGGTGGCCAGATGTAAGGGGTGATGTGATTGCAGAAATTGTTCAACAGCCATGACTGCATTCTGCTAGTGTTCCTTAAGAGGATGGTTGGTTCAAATGCAGCCTCACATAATAATCAAGGTGGTTTCAGTCTGGGGAGTTAGGTGGCCAGATGCCAAGGGGTGATGTGATTGCAGAAATTGTTCAACAGCCATGACTGCATTCTGCTGGTGTTCTTAAGAGGATGGTTGGTTCAAATGCAGCCCCACACATAATAATCAAGTTGGTTTCAGTCTGGGGAGTTAGGTGGCCAAGGGGTGATGTGATTGCAGAAATTGTTCAACAGCCATGACTGCATTCTGCTAGTGTTCCTTAAGAGGATGGTTGGTTCAAATACGGCCACACATAATAATCAAGGTGGTTTCAGTCTGGGGAGTTAGGTGGCCAGATGTAAGGGGTGATGTGATTGCAGAAATTGTTCAACAGCCATGACTGCATTCTGCTAGTGTTCCTTAGGATGGTTGGTTCAGCCCCACACATCAAGGTGGTTTCAGTCTGGGGAGTTAGGTGGCCAGATGTAAGGGGTGATGTGATTGCAGAAATTGTTCAACAGCCATGACTGCATTCTGCTAGTGTTCCTTAAGAGGGATGGTTGGTTCAAATGCAGCCCCACACATAATAATCAAGGTGGTTCCAGTCTGGGGAGTTAGGTGGCCAGATGTAAGGGGTGATGTGATTGCAGAAATTGTTCCAGCAGCCATGACTGCATTCTGCTAGTGTTCCTTAAGAGGATGGTTGGTTCAAATGCAGCCTCACACATAATAATCAAGGTGGTTTCAGTCTGGGGAGTTGGAGGTGGCCAGATGTAAGGGGTGATTGCAGAAATTGTTCAACAGCCATGACTGCATTCTGCTGGTGTTCCTTAAGAGGATATGGTTGGTTCAAATGCAGCCTGTCATAAGGTGGTTTCAGTCTGTGGGGAGTTGGGTGGCCAAATCCCCAAGGGGTGATGTATGATTGCAGAAATTGTTCAACAGCCATGACTGCATTCTGCTAGTGTTCCTTAAGAGGATGGTTGGTTCATTAAGCCTCACATAATAATCAAGGTGGTTTTTCAGTCTGAGAGTTAAATTTTGGCCAAATCACAAAGGGTGATGTGATTACAGAAATTGTTCAACAGCCATGACTGCATTCTGCTAGTGTTCCTTAAGAGGATGGTTGGTTCAAATGCAGCCCCACACATAATAGTGTTGGTTTCAGTCTGGGGAGTTAGGTGGCCAGATGTAAGGGGTGATGTGATTGCAGAAATTGTTCAACAGCCATGACTGCATTCTGCTAGTGTTCCTTAAGAGGATGGTTGGTTCAAATGCAGCCCCACACATAATAATCAAGGTGGTTTCAGTCTGAGGGAGTTGGGTGGCCAGATGTAAGAGGGAGTGATGTGATTGCAGAAATTGTTCAACAGCCATGACTGCATTCTGCTAGTGTTCTCAGAGGATGGTTGGTTTCATTAAGCCCACTGTGCATCAGGTGGTTTCAGTCTGGGGAGTTGGAGGTGGCCAGATGTAGGAGGTGATGTGATTGCAGAAATTGTTCTCATATGCAGCTGCATTCACTAGTGTTCCTTAAGAGGATGGTTGGTTCCCGTAAAGCCCACATAATAGCATAAAGGTGGTTTCAGTCTGGGGAGTTAGGTGGCCAGATGTAAGGGGTGATGTGATTGTTCAACAGCCATGACTGCATTCTGCTGTGTTCAGGGATGGTTGGTTCAAATGCAGCCCCACATAATAATCAAGGTGGTTTCAGTCTGAGAGTTAGGTGGCCAGATGTAAGGGGTGATGTGATTGCAGAAATTGTTCAACAGCCATGACTGCATTCTGCTAGTGTTCCTTAAGAGGATGGTTGGTTCAAATGCAGCCCACACATAATAATCAAGGTGGTTTCAGTCTAGAGTTGGGTGGCCAGATGTAAGGGGTGATGTGATTGCAGAAATTGTTCAGCCATGACTGCATTCTGCTAGTGTTCCTTAAGAGGATGGTTGGTTCAATGCAGCCACACCAATAATCCAGGTGGTTTCAGTCTGGGGAGTTGGTGGCCAGATGTAGAGGTGATGTGATTGCAGAAATTGTTCAACAGCCATGACTGCATTCTGCTGGTGTTCTTAAGAGGATGAGTTGGTTCAATGCAGCCCACACATAATAATCAAGGTGGTTTCAGTCTGGGGAGTTGGAGTGGCCAGATGTAAGGGGTGATGTTGATTGCAGAAATTGTTCAACAGCCATGACTGCATTCTGCTAGTGTTCCTTAAGAGGATGGTTGGTTCAAGTAAGCCCACACATAATAATCAAGGTAGTTTCAGTCTTCTGGGGAGTTAGGTGGCCAGATGCTGAGAGTCGTGTGATTGCAGAAATTGTTCAACAGCCATGACTGCATTCTGTGCTAGTATTCCTTAAGAGATGGTTGGTTTAAATGCAGCCCCACACATAGCAATCAGTTAGTTTCAGTCTGGGGAGTTGGGTGGCCAGATGTAAGGGGTGATGTGATTGCAGAAATTGTTCAACAGCCATGACTGCATTCTGCTAGTGTTCCTTAGGATGGATTTGGTTCAAATGCAGCCCCACACATAATAATCAAGGTGGTTTCAGTCTGGGGAGTTAGGTGGCAGATGTAAGGGGTGATGTGATTGCAGAAATTGTTCAACAGCCATGACTGCATTCTGCTAGTGTTCCTTAAAATGGTTGGTTCAAATGCAGCCCACATAATAATCAAGGTGGTTTCAGTCTGGGGAGTTGGGTGGCCAGATGTAAGGGGTGATGTGATTGCAGAAATTGTTCAACAGCCATGACTGCATTCTGCTAGTGTTCCTTAAGAGGGATGGTTGGTTCAAATGCAGCCCCACACATAATAATCAAGGTGGTTTCAGTCTGGGGATGGCCAGATGTAAGGGGTGATGTGATTGCAGAAATTGTTCAACAGCCATGACTGCATTCTGCTAGTGTTCCTTAAGAGGATGGTTGGTTCAAATGCAGCCCACATAATAATCAAGGTGGTTTCAGTCTGGGGGTTAGGTGGCCAGATGTAAGGGGTGATGTGATTGCAGAAATTGTTCAACAGCCATGACTGCATTCTGCTAGTGTTCCTTAAGAGGATGGTTGGTTCAAATGCAGCCCCACATAATAATCAAGGTGGTTTCAGTCTGGGGAGTTAGGTGGCCAATGTAAGGGGTGATGTGGTTGCAGAAATTGTTCAACAGCCATGACTGCATTCTGCTAGTGTTCCTTAAGAGGATGGTTGGTTCAAATGCAGCCCCACACATAATAATCAAGGTGGTTTCCAGTCTGGGGAATTAGGTGGCCAGATGTAAGGGGTGATGTGATTGCAGAAATTGTTCAGCAGCCATGACTGCATTCTGCTAGTGTTCCTTAAGAGGATGGTTGGTTCAAATGCAGCCTCACACATAATAATCAAGTTGGTTTCAGTCTGGGGAGTTAGGTGGCCAGATGTAAGGGGTGATGTGATTGCAGAAATTGTTCAACAGCCATGACTGCATTCTGCTAGTGTTCCTTAAGAGGATGGTTGGTTCAAATGCAGCCCCACACATAATAATCAAGGTGGTTCCAGTCTGGGAGTTAGGTGGCCAGATGTAAGGGGTGATGTGATTGCAGAAATTGTTCAACAGCCATGACTGCATTCTGCTAGTGTTCCTTAAGAGGATGGTTGGTTCAAATGCAGCCCCACACATAATAATCAAGGTGGTTTCAGTCTGGGGAGTTAGGTGGCCAGATGTAAGGGGTGATGTGATTGCAGAAATTGTTCAACAGCCATGACTGCATTCTGCTAGTGTTCCTTAAGAGGATGGTTGGTTCAAATGCAGCCCCACACATAATAATCAAGGTGGTTTCAGTCTGGGGAGTTGGGTGGCCAGATGTAAGGGGGTGATGTGATTGCAGAAATTGTTCAACAGCCATGACTGCATTCTGCTGGTGTTCCTTAAGAGGATGGTTGGTTCAAATGCAGCCCACATAATAATCGAGGTGGTTTCAGTCTGGGGAGTTGGGTGGCCAGATGTAAGGGGTGATGTGATTGCAGAAATTGTTCATATGTGGCTGCATTCTGCTAGTGTTCCTTAAGAGGATGGTTGGTTCAAATGCAGCCCACATAATCAAGGTGGTTTCAGTCTGGGGAGTTGGGTGGCCAGATGTGAAGGTGATGTGATTGCAGAAATTGTTCAACAGCCATGACTGCATTCTGCTAGTGTTCCTTAGAGGGATGGTTGGTTCAAATGCAGCCCCACACATAATAATCAAGGTGGTTTCAGTCTGGGGGTAGGTGGCCAGATGTAAGGGGTGATGTGATTGCAGAAATTGTTCAACAGCCATGACTGCATTCTGCTAGTGTTCCTTAAGAGGATGGTTGGTTCAAATGCAGCCCACACATAATAATCAAGGTGGTTTCAGTCAGGGAGTTAGGTGGCCAGATGTAAGGGGTGATGTGATTGCAGAAATTGTTGCCCAGCCATGACTGCATTCTGCTAGTGTTCCTTAAGAGGATGGTTGGTTCAAATGCAGCCCCACACATAATAATCAAATTGGTTTCAGTCTGGGGAGTTAGGTGGCCAGATGTAAGGGGTGATGTGATTGCAGAAATTGTTCAACAGCCATGACTGCATTCTGCCTAGTGTTCCTTAAGAGGATGGTTGGTTCAAATGCAGCCCCACACATAATAATCAAGGTGGTTCCAGTCTGGGGAGTTGGGTGGCCAGATGTAAGGGGTGATGTGATTGCAGAAATTGTTCAACAGCCATGACTGCATTCTTTAGTGTTCCTTAAAGAGGATGGTTGGTTCAAGCCCCACATAATAATCAAGGTGGTTTCAGTCTGGGGAGTTAGGTGGCCAGATGTAAGGGGTGATGTGATTGCAGAAATTGTTCAACAGCCATGACTGCATTCTGCTAGTGTTCCTTAAGAGGATGGTTGGTTCAAATGCAGCCCCACACATAATAATCAAAGGTGGTTTCAGTCTGGGGAGTTAGGTGGCCAGATGTAAGGGGTGATGTGATTGCAGAAATTGTTCAACAGCCATGACTGCATTCTGCTAGTGTTCCTTAAGAGGATGGTTGGTTCAAATGCAGCCCATAATAATCAAGTTGGTTTCAGTCTGGGGAGTTAGGTGGCCAGATGTAAGGGGTGATGTGATTGCAGAAATTGTTCAACAGCCATGACTGCATTCTGCTAGTGTTCCTTAAGAGGATGGTTGGTTCAAATGCAGCCCCACACATAATAATCAAGGTGGTTTCAGTCTGGGGAGTTAGGTGGCCAGATGTAAGGGGTGATGTGATTGCAGAAATTGTTCAACAGCCATGACTGCATTCTGCTGGTGTTCCTTAAGAGGATGGTTGGTTCAAATGCAGCCCATAATAATCAAGGTGGTTTCAGTCTGGGGAGTTAGGTGGCCAGATGTAAGGGGTGATGTGATTGCAGAAATTGTTCAACAGCCATGACTGCATTCTGCTGGTGTTCCTTAAGAGGATGGTTGGTTCAAATGCAGCCCCACACATAATAATCAAGGTGGTTTCAGTCTGAGAGTTAAGTGGCCAGATGTAAGAGGAGGTAATCTTTCTGGTGCAGAAATTGTTCAACAGCCATGACTGCATTCTGCTAAGTATTCCTTAAGAGGATGGTTGGTTCAAATGCAGCCCCACATAATAATCAAGTTGGTTTCAGTCTGAGGAGTTAGGTGGCCAGATGTAAGGGGTGATGTGATTGCAAGGGTATTTTCCAACAGCCATGACTGCATTCTGCTAGTGTTCCTTAAGAGGTTGGTTCAAATGCAGCCCACACATAATAATCAAGGTGGTTTCAGTCTGGGGAGTTGGGTGGCCAGATGTAAGGGGTGATGTGATTGCAGAAATTGTTCAACAGCCATGACTGCATTCTGCTAGTGTTCCTTAAGAGGATGGTTGGTTCAAATGCAGCCCACACACTGTCAATCAAGGTGGTTTCAGTCTGGGGAGTTAGGTGGCCAGATGCTAGGGGTGATGTGATTGCAGAAATTGTTCAACAGCCATGACTGCATTCTGCTCGTGTTCCTTAAGAGGATGGTTGGTTCAAATGCAGCCCCACACACATAATAATCAAGTTGGTTTAAGTCTGGGGAGTTAGGTGGCCAGATGTAAGGAGTGATGTGGTTGCAGAAAATTGTTCAACAACCATGACTGCATTCTGCTAGTGTTCCTTAAGAGGATGGTTGGTTCAAATGCAGCCCACGCAATAATCAAGGTGCTGGTTTTGTCTGGGGAGTTAGGTGGCCAGATATGAGGGGTGATGTGATTGCAGAAATTGTTCAACAGCCATGACTGCATTCTGCTAGTGTTCTAAGAGGGATGGTTGGTTCAAATGCAGCCCACACATAATAATCAAGTTGGTTTCAGTCTGGGGAGTTAGGTGGCCAGATGTAAGGGGTGATGTGGTTACGAAATTGTTCAACAGCCATGACTGCATTCTACAAATTGTTCCTTAAGAGGATGGTTGGTTCAAATGCAGCCCCACACATAATAATCAAGGTGGTTTCAGTCTGGGGAGTTAGGTATGGCCAGATGTAAGGGGTGATGTGATTGCAGAAATTGTTCAACAGCCATGACTGCATTCTGCTGGTGTTCCCTTGAGGATGGTTGGTTCAAATGCAGCCCCACATAATAATCAAGGTGGTTTCAGTCTGGGGAGTTGGGTGGCCAGTCAAGAGTGTGATTGCAGAAATTGTTCAACAGCCATGACTGCATTCTGCTAGTGTTCCTTAAGAGGATGGTTGGTTCAAATGCAGCCCACACATAATAATCAAGTTGGTTTCCAGTCTGGGGAGTTAGGTGGCCAGATGTAAGGGGTGATGTGATTGCAGAAATTGTTCAACAGCCATGACTGCATTCTGCTAGTGTTCCTTAAGAGGATGGTTGGTTCAAATGCAGCCCCACACATAATAATCAAGTTGGTTTCAGTCTGGGGAGTTAGGTGGCCAGATGTAAGGGGTGATGTGATTGCAGAAATTGTTCAACAGCCATGACTGCATTCTGCTAGTGTTCCTTAAGGAGATGGTTGGTTCAAATGCAACCCCACACATAATAATCAAGGTGGTTTCAGTCTGGGAGTTAGGTGGCCAGATGTAAGGGGTGATGTGATTGCAGAAATTGTTCAACAGCCATGACTGCATTCTGCTAGTGTTCCTTAAGAGGATGGTTAGTTCAAATGCAGCCCATAATAATCAAGGTGGTTTCAGTCTGAGGGAGTTAGGTGGCCAGATGTAAGGGGTGATGTGATTGCAGAAGTGTTCAACAGCCATGACTGCATTCTACTGGTGTTCCCTTAAGGGATGGTTGGTTCAAATGCAGCCCACACATAATAATCAAGTTGGTTTCAGTCTGGGGAGTTAGGTGGCCAGATGTAAGGGGTGATGTGATTGCAGAAATTGTTCAACAGCCATGACTGCATTCTGCTAGTGTTCCTTAGAGGATGGTTGGTTCAAATACATCTCCACACATAATAATCAAGATTGGTTTCAGTCTGAGGGAGTTGGGTGGCATTGCGTCTGCAAGAGTGTGATGTGATTGCAGAAATTGTTCAACACGCCTGTGACTGCATTCTGCCTGGTGTTCCTTGAGGATGGTGGACTCAGAATACATTCTCACACACTGGCAATCAAGGTGGTTTCAGTCTGGGGAGTTGGGTGGCCAGATGCTGTAAGGGGTGATGTGATTGCAGAAATTAACCATGTGTGACTGCATTCTTCCTAGTGTTCCTTAAGAGGATGGTTGGTTCAAATACATCTCCACACATAATAATCAAGGTGGTTTCAGTCTGGGAGTTAGGTGGCCAGATGTAAGGGGTGATATTGATTGCAGAAATTGTTCAACAGCCATGACTGCATTCTGCTAGTGTTCCTTAAGAGGATGGTTGGTTCAAATACATCTCCACATAATAATCAAGGTGGTTTCAGTCTGGGGAGTTAGGTGGCCAGATGTAAGGGGTGATGTGATTGCAGAAATTGTTCAACAGCCATGACTGCATTCTGCTAGTGTTCCCTTAAAGAGGATGGTTGGTTCAAATACATCTCCACATAATAATCAAGGTGGTTTAAGTCTGGGGAGTTAGGTGGCCAGATGCTGAGGGTGATGTGATTGCAGAAATTGTTCAACAGCCATGACTGCATTCTGCTAGTGTTCCTTAAGAGGATGGTTGGTTCAAATACATCTCCACATAATCAAGGTGGTTTCAGTCTGAAATTGGGTGGCCAGATGTAAGGGGTGATGTGATTACAGAAATTGTTCAACAGCCATGACTGCATTCTGCTAGTGTTCCTTAAGAGGATGGTTGGTTCAAATACATCTCCACACATAATAATCAAGGTGGTTTCAGTCTGAAATTTGGGTGGCCAGATGTAAGGGGTGATGTGTGATTGCAGAAATTGTTCAACAGCGCAGAGCTGCATTCTGCTGGTGTTCCTTAAGAGGATGGTTGGTTCAAATGCATCTCACATAATAATCAAGGTGGTTTCAGTCTGGGGAGTTAGGTGGCCAGATGTAAGGGGTGATGTGATTGCAGAAATTGTTCAACAGCCATGACTGCATTCTGCTAGTGTTCCCTTAAGAGGATGGTTGGTTCAAATGCAGCCCCACACGCAATAATCAAGTTGGTTTCAGTCTGAGAGTTACAAGTGGCCAGATGTAAGGGAGTGATGTGGTTACAGAAATTGTTCCAACAGCCATGACTGCATTCTGCTAGTGTTCCTTAAGAGGATGGTTGGTTCAAATACATCTCCACATAATAATCAAGGTGGTTTCAGTCTGGGAGTTAGGTGGCCAGATGTAAGGGGTGATGTGATTGCAGAAATTTGTTCCTGGCAACAGCCATGACTGCATTCTGGTAGTGTTCCTTAAGAGGATGGTTGGTTCAAATGCATCTCCACACATAATAATCAAGGTGGTTTCAGTCTGGGGAGTTAGGTGGCCAGATGTAAGGGGTGATGTGATTGCAGAAATTGTTCAGCAGCCACAGCTGCATTCTGCTAGTGTTCCTTAAGAGGATGGTTGGTTCAAATGCAGCCCCACACATAATCAAGTTGGTTTCAGTCTGGGGAGTTAGGTGGCCAGATGTAAGGGGTGATGTGATTGCAGAAATTGTTCAACAGCCATGACTGCATTCTGCTAGTGTTCCTTAAGAGGATGGTTGGTTCAAATGCAGCCCCACACATAATCAAGTTGGTTTCAGTCTGGGGAGTTAGGTGGCCAGATGTAAGGGGTGATGTGATTGCAGAAATTGTTCAACAGCCATGACTGCATTCTGCTAGTGTTCCTTAAGAGGATGGTTGGTTCAAATGCAGCCCCACATAATAATCAAGTTGGTTTCAGTCTGAGAGTTAGGTGGCCAGATGTAAGGGGTGATGTGGTTGCAGAAATTGTTCAGCAACCATGACTGCATTCGTGTTCATAAGAGGATGGTTGGTTCAAATACATCTCCACACATAATAATCAAGGTGGTTTCAGTCTGGGGATTCAGGTGGCCAGATGTAAGGGGGTGATGTGATTGCAGAAATTGTTCAACAGCCATGACTGCATTCTACTAGTATTTCCCTTAAGAGATGGTTGGTTCAAATACATCTCCACACATAATAATCAAGGTGGTTTCAGTCTGGGGAGTTAGGTGGCCAGATGTAAGGGGTGATGTGATTGCAGAAATTGTTCAACAGCCATGACTGCATTCTGCTAGTGTTCCTTAAGGGATGGTTGGTTCAAATGCAGCCCCACACATAATCAAGTTGGTTTCAGTCTATGAGGAGTTAGGTGGCCAGATGTAAGGGGTGATGTGATTGCAGAAATTGTTCAACAGCCATGACTGCATTCTGCTAGTGTTCCTTAAGAAGGATGGTTGGTTCAAATGCAGCCCCACACATAATAATCAAGTTGGTTTCAGTCTGGGGAGTTAGGTGGCCAGATGTAAGGGGTGATGTGATTGCAGAAATTGTTCAACAGCCATGACTGCATTCTGCTAGTGTTCCTTAAGAGGATGGTTGGTTCAAATGCAGCCCCCACATAATAATCAAGTTGGTTTCAGTCTGGGGAGTTAGGTGGCCAGATGTAAGGGGTGATGTGATTGCAGAAATTGTTCAACAGCCATGACTGCATTCTGCTAGTGTTCCTTAAGAGAGGATGGTTGGTTCAAATACATCTCCACATAATAATCAAGGTGGTTTCAGTCTGGGGAGTTAGGTGGCCAGATGTAAGGGGTGATGTGATTGCAGAAATTGTTCTGACAGCCATGACTGCATTCTAGTGTTCCCTTAAGAGATGGTTGGTTCAAATACCTCTCCACATAACCTCAAGGTGGTTTCAGTCTGGGGAGTTGGGTGGCCAGATGTAAGGGGTGATGTGATTGCAGAAATTGTTCAACAGCCATGACTGCATTCTGCTAGTGTTCCTTAAGAGGATGGTTGGTTCAAATGCAGCCCACACCAATAATCAAGTTGGTTTCAGTCTGGGAGTTGGGTGGCCAGATGTAAGGGGTGATGTGGTTGCAAGAAATTGTTCAACAGCCATGACTGCATTCTGCTAGTGTTCCTTAAGAGGATGGTTGGTTCAAATACGACCCCACACATAATAATCAAGTTGGTTTCAGTCTGAGGGAGTTAGGTGGCCAGATGTAAGGGGTGATGTGGTTGCAGAAATTGTTCAACAGCCATGACTGCATTCTGCTAGTGTTCCTTAGAGGATGGTTGGTTCAAATGCAGCCCCACACATAATAATCAAGTTGGTTTCAGTCTGGGGAGTTAGGTGGCCAGATGTGAGGGTGATGTGGTTGCAGAAATTGTTCAACAGCCATGACTGCATTCTGCTAGTGTTCCTTAAGAGGATGGTTGGTTCAAATACGGCCCACACATAATAATCAAGTTGGTTTCAGTCTGGGGAGTTGGTGGCCATGAGGGTTATGTGGTTGCAGAGGTATTTTCCATAGCCATGACTGCATTCTGGTAGTGTTCCTTAAGAGGATGGTTGGTTCAAATGCAGCCCCACATAATAATCAAGGTGGTTTCAGTCTGGGGAGTTAGGTGGCCAGATGTAAGGGGTGATGTGGTTGCAGAAATTGTTCAGCAGCCATGACTGCATTCTGCTAGTGTTCCTTAAGAGGATGGTTGGTTCAAATACATCTCCACACATAATCAAGGTGGTTTCAGTCTGGGGAGTTGGGTGGCCAGATGTAAGGGGTGATGTGATTGCAGAAATTGTTCAACAGCCATGACTGCATTCTGCTAGTGTTCCTTAAGAGGATGGTTGGTTCAAATACATCTCCACACATAATAATCAAGGTGGTTTCAGTCTGGGGAGTTAGGTGGCCAGATGTAAGGGGTGATGTGATTGCAGAAATTGTTCAACAGCCATGACTGCATTCTGCTAGTGTTCCTTAAAGTGGTTGGTTCAAATACATCTCCACATAATAATCAAGGTGGTTTCCAGTCTGGGGAGTTAGGTGGCCAGATGTAAGGGGTGATGTGATTGCAGAAATTGTTCAACAGCCATGACTGCATTCTGCTAGTGTTCCTTAAGAGGATGGTTGGTTCAAATACATCTCCA